>JALIRR010000083.1:142500-165000 GCA_023091755.1 Montipora sp. Colony 1 RG-2022 | reverse complement strand
TTGATACACTTCTATAGCTGGCAAAATCTTCAGGATCAAGTTCAGGCTTGTTTAATTTGGGACAGACTTGTGATAGTTTTAATGGCGTTGGAACATATGCAGTTGCAAAAGACTGTCTAACAATCGTGCTAACACATGATAAGACTGATGTTATGTTGTCTTTAAAAATATGCGTTGGAATGGGATCCAGAGAGCAAGTCTTATTGGAGAAAGATGAGAAAATATCCTTGATAACATCTTTCGGTGGTGGATCAAACTTCGATCACTCACAGTGAAGTGTTCGCTTTTCTCTCTCGTAGGCAATATGAGAAGAATCACCTAATTCCATTTATAGGTCTCTTATTTTATTCAGAAAGCAGTCGTTAAAATGATTACCAAGTTGATCAGGAGAAACATGTGTAAGTAGAACAGTCTTATTTGGTGTAAATAGACCATTAATAAGTTTAAAACGTTGATTACGATCTGCTTGCGCCGTTTTGGATTTGTAGAAATTGCATTTAGACTTGTCTATTAAAGTGTTGTACTCGGAACATTTTTCGTAATAAAGTAAGCGATCAATCATGGGACCAGATTTTTTATATCTGACTTCATGTCTACGTTTTTCGCGTTTAACTTGACGTAGATTTTCATTATACCACGGGGCCTATGGGCGGTGGGCAACCCATCGTGAGCAGGTTAGTGCCGCGGTGTCGTAGATTTTTTAGGGTTTCATTATATGAAAATGCCAAGTCATCCACTGATCTGTCAGATAAAAGGTCAATCTGCGATAACAGTAATAGGACTGCGATTATGATAATACGACTGGGTGGAGTCCAATTCGGTCTGTAATCATACGAGTGATAACAAAATCGGACGATCGCGTAGCGGGAGTCCGATTTGTTTAATCACGAGTATGATTACAGACCGAATTGGACTCCACTCAGTCCTGTTACCAATTAATCATGACCATTACAATTTCCGAGAAAACAAAATTAATGAATTCCCTTTTCACTATCTATTGTTACAAATTTGTCCATTTTGGAAAATCTCCAGTTTGGTAGAGTAAGTGGCTCTTGCTATGGTTATTGTGATAAATTCTGTGATTGGTGGATTAAGCTGAGTGCACTTAATTGATTGGCTGATGTAACTGTCCGATTTCAGGTATCCGATTACAGCCAACTAACTGTCCGATTTCACTGTCCGATTTCAACCCTACACAATAATTAGTGAATAATAAAGTAGTTAATGCACCAATCATATTTGAGAAAATTGTAATGGTTATGATTGACGGCGAAACACGAAAATGTGGTTTAATCAAGGGAGTTTGGTAAAGGTAATTAACCACCGTAAGATAGATTAGATAGCAAATCTTTCCTAAAAAAATGTTTCATTTCTTTATGTCAAGAGTATCGACAAATGTTAAATTTCCACATTGATGAATGGATGAATTCCCAATCTGGAGAACAAAATAATAAGATTGTTTTGCATTTGAAAGGTTTGTTTCTCTCAGGGGACAGAACAACGATTATTTTGTCCTTCAGATTGGGAATTACTGAAAGGGGTCTATATCGCATTTAGTTTTTTTCAAATAGCTGTAAGAGTTTAGCTGTTATTTGTCTGGGATTTTAGACTCAAGCGTTTTTACCGAACTACCCTCGCTTTTAGGGGTGTGCGGGTCATATAAGAGAGCAAAGCACCAGTGATAGTGGGCTTTTCAAAATGACAGACCATAAAACGTGACCTCCATGCCCCATTCCGAATGTTGTGTGGAGTTTTTAACGCCTGATCGCACAACGTTAACATTAAGGTGTTTAGAATGGCCTAGTATTGTTTATGGAGCTTAATCGAGAAGACTTTGTTATTTAATCTTCGAAGAAACGTCTATGTTGCCGGTTGAATCCGTTTTTGCCTAAGCTAAATTGGTGTTCCTCATTTTACCTAGGCTGAATATGCACTCAGATGAATTGAAGAAATTTTTTGGGAGCCTAAATTAAACCTGTAGACAAATTAGAGTACGGCTAGGATTGGTTTTGGTTATCATTTTATACATGGGTACAATCTCGTACCCAGAGTCCTCGGGCTTCTTGGCCAGCGGGTGAGCGCCCGGAGAGACTCTGGGATAATCGATTTGAACTTTATTTTTGATTGGCCGATTGCGTAGCAATGGCAGTCCGACAGGAAGTCGGTAAGTAATTCGGAAGCCCCAGAATTTGGAGAGACATTCAAAATCTAAAACTAGTTTCAGTGCTGTTTGATTTTTTCTACCTCAGAAATATATAAATCACAAAAATAATAAAACGACGAGGTTTGAACTATGTCTTATACCGCACGGGAATTTTCTCACGCTGCTAAAAAGTGATTACTGTTGCTGTTGCAAAAGTACCGTGGGAAACATTACATCAGTCTCTTTGAGGCGAAATCCGTGGAATAAGGTCTTGTCGAAGCCATTCAGAATTACGGAAACATCAAATTGTAGAAGAAGAGGACATTTGAGTCGTTTCCACAAAAAATTTGTCGATCGTGTTGCTTGCACCATGGCATTCTCATTGCATCCTGAACGATGGAATGTACGCTGAAACACCAAAAATACACTCACCGAAAGTGTCAGAGGTTTCATCTTCACTTGCTCTTACAGCAAGCAAAAGATCATTTCTCCAGTTTCTTTGTGTGTAAGGCTAAAATTCTTGTTTCACGAACACTTTCAACCCGCCATTTCTACTGTTAACGGTTTTCTCTTTTCTGCTTCCGTTTAAACTCAAGCATACGTCATAAGACCGGAACCCACGTTTTCTGGGAAAATGGAGTCGATTATCCCAGAGTCTCTCCGGGCGCTCACCCGCTTGCCAAAAAGCCCGAGGACTCTGGGTACGAGATTGACATGGGTATCAAGTGACTTATTATAGAAAAGTAAATGTAATAAAAAGAACTCTGGCGGGTTGAGCATGTTCGTCCTTGTAGTGTAGTGATGAAGACACAGGACCATGGATCTTGAGGGTTCGAGTTCGAATACCGGCAAGTGCATAGTACAGTTCTATGTTCCTTACTATATTGTCATCTTGAGACTGAATGAATAAGTGTATAAATACAGAACCGATAAGAGGATAGGAAACAAAAAACAATATGTGTTAAGATGCGTAAGACAGAGCGTGAGGGAAGGTGTAGGTATTTTCAATCCTTTTTTTTTAGCTGCTTTAAACTAGGTAGAGTTCATATTCAACCTAGGTAAAACGAGGATCACCAATTTAACCTAGCTAAAAACAGATTCAACCTGAGCCCGGATTTGACCGACACCATCTATTCCTTCGCAGATGAAATAACAAAGGCACCATCTCAGGTAATGTGAGACCCAACGGTGGTTCGACCGGGGTGCGATCCTGCAACCTTCCTCACGGAAATCAGATGCTCGAACAACTGAGCCGACCTGTTGATCTAGTTATAAACGAGTTATCGATTTATAAATTATTCGATCTCGCATTTTTTTTCAATTACTCATACTTTAGTTCATAAAGAGTAACCTTGGACGTCGCATGACCAAGAAAAAGTTAGAACAGATTAACTTCACAAGAGAAGAGATAAATATGGATCTTAGTGCTTGCAAAACATGCGTCACGGAAGCGCAAACAGCAATGGAGGAAGCAAAAAAGGCGACACATGCTATTTTATTGTCTTATGGTGTTGGAGCTGCGGGGGTGGCGTTGGGGGGAGGTAAGTGGCATTGGTAATAATAATAATAATAATAATAACTTATAATAACTTATAATAACTTATAAGAAACGATTTAGAAAAACATGAAACAAGAAATATAAGTGATAGAAACCGACGTTTCGGTGCATCTTGCGCCATTATCAAGGTAACAGAAAGATAAAATGCGGTTTGTGAAAAGGCTAAGTTGAAACGAATTTACATAAAAGAGTGCCAAGCTAATTACATGAACACTTTAGCACGAAAAGAATACGACTGTACATTCAATGCTGGTTTAAAATATTGAATGCACAGTATTTCATTAACAAGGCAGTCAAATTTGTTCGTGCATTTCTTGATTACATTGAAGCATGCTAAGAAATTGTTCGGAACAGCAGTGGTTTGTTCTTTGCAATAATGCCTGTAAATAGATGACGCCATTTGACGGTGTCCCTCATCGCGCTTGTGAAGGTGGCCCTTTGTGTACCCGACATAACCTGCATGGCACAGGTCACACTTGAATGAATAAACAACGCATTGCTGGGTTACGATGTTAGGCTTGGGCTCACGCAAGCTTAGATCTTGTTTAAACTTGCGGCTAGTAAACACGGGTTGAATGGTCTTTTGCACCTTGCTGCTAAAATCTCTAAGTTGCCGTTTGACAGACACTGCAGCATCCTGATCTTTATAGGGGATAACTATCCGGATAGCGTCATCGGTATGCTGTTTAGACTGGTCCACTGCGACTCTCGAGGTGATAAACCTGTTGATGACGGAATCAATAAGGTGATTCGGATACCTCAGCTTACGGAAAACTTCTCTCAGACTTTCACACTCTTCTGAAAAATGCGCCTAAGATGATGATAGCCGGTGCGCACGATTAAGCGTAGTGACGAGCAAGCCATGCTTGTAGCGGCTGTCCACGTGGCTATGATAGTGCAGGAGTAGCCCTGTGTTTGTCGGCTTAACGTAAACCTTTGTTTCAACACATGGTGCGCGATTTAAAAGCTGCACCCCAAGGAAAGGGAACATCCCATTTTTCTCTAGCTCCATAGTGAAGCTCACGGCGCTATGGGCGTGGTTCAGAGTATCCAAAAATCCTAAAAAGTCAAGGAAAACTCCCAGAATTTTACCGCCGCTACGTAGACGACACTCTAGTCAGGATGCCGGATCTGGCAGCGGCTACACAATTTTTGGATACTCTGAACCACGCCCATAGCGCCGTGAGCTTCACTATGGAGCTAGAGAAAAATGGGATGTTCCCTTTCCTTGGGGTGCAGCTTTTAAATCGCGCACCATGTGTTGAAACAAAGGTTTACGTTAAGCCGACAAACACAGGGCTACTCCTGCACTATCATAGCCATGTGGACAGCCGCTACAAGCATGGCTTGCTCGTCACTATGCTTAATCGTGCGCACCGGCTATCATCATCTTAGGCGCATTTTTCAGAAGAGTGTGAAAGTCTGAGAGAAGTTTTCCGTAAGCTGAGGTATCCGAATCACCTTATTGATTCCGTCATCAACAGGTTTATCACCTCGAGAGTCGCAGTGGACCAGTCTAAACAGCATACCGATGACGCTATCCGGATAGTTATCCCCTATAAAGATCAGGATGCTGCAGTGTCTGTCAAACGGCAACTTAGAGATTTTAGCAGCAAGGTGCAAAAGACCATTCAACCCGTGTTTACTAGCTGCAAGCTTAAACAAGATCTAAGCTTGCGTGAGCCCAAGCCTAACATCGTAACCCAGCAATGCGTTGTTTATTCATTCAAGTGTGACCTGTGCGATGCAGGTTATGTCGGGTACACAAAGGGCCACCTTCACAAGCGCGATGAGGGACACCGTCAAATGGCGTCATCTATTTACAGGCATTATTGCAAAGAACAAACCACTGCTGTTCCGAACAATTTCTTAGCATGCTTCAATGTAATCAAGAAATGCACGAACAAATTTGACTGCCTTGTTAATGAAATGCTGTGTATTCAATATTTTAAACCAGCATTGGATGTACAGTCGTATTCTCTTCGTGCTAAAGTATTCATGTAATTAGCTTGGCACTCTTTTATGCAAATTCGTTTTAACTTAGGCTTTTCACAAACCGCATTTTATCTTTATGTAACCTTGATAATGGCGCAAAATGCACCGAAACGTCGGTTTCTATCCCTTATATTTCTTCAGGGGCACCCAACGACCAATTTGTTGTAAAATGTATTATTATACCCCAGTTACTGAAAATAAATGTTATTAAGGCATTTTCAGGTGTTTTTCAGAGTTGCTGGGAAAACATTATCTGTTCCTTTTTCCCAGCAAGACACACAAGAAATTTCCCAGCCAGCCGGATAAAATTGGTTGGTTTCCCAGCCAGCTGATCAAATTTATTTCCCGGCCAGGAATTCCGCGCGCTTTCAAATCCCTCGATCCAAAACGACCCAACAAAAGCGACAAAACCGGGACAACACAGGCTTTTTCCGCAAGCGCAATCACTCTGACCAGCCGTCGTATGTTTGGGAGAGGGATGGGTTCTTTTTTTTTTTTTTTCGTCCTCAGTCTTCAGAGTTTCTACAGTCAGCTCGGATTGAAATGCTAGAAAAAGTCAGTAATTCCCAGGCAAAACCTCTATCAATAACAAAATTTCCCAGCCAGCTCATCGAAACACCTGTATTTTTGCCAGCCAGCAAGATTCCTCTGGGGAACAGATAATGTGAGGAACAGATTCGTTGGGTGCCCCTGTTTCTTGTTTCATGAATAACGATAATGACAATAATAAGTGCTGCGAACCTTAGCTCCCAACGAACTCACTTCATAATCAATGATTACTACTAGATTTATGTCTCCTATAGTGATGAATGGTCAGGATTCCGTTAAATATGAGTATTCCGATTGACTAAAGGCATTACGATGCATATGGCGTCTACGAAAGGCAATCACGTGTTGTACACTTTACATCGATGGTCTCCCACCCCGATACCAACTCCACCCGACAGGGGCTAACTTCAGAGAATTTCTGTCGTGAAAATGGGAAGGTCCCCTCCCAGCACTTCACTTGATACCCGTAACTCCTGGTAATAATAAAATCAAAGGGCATTTAATTATAGAGCTAATGAAAGTTAACTTCTAATGAGAGGGGAAAATTGGAGTACCCAGAGAAAATATGAATAGGTTTAGTTAAAGAAACTGTGGCACTGCGTCAGAGAGGACTGAGACACGAAAATCTACCGGTCGATAAAGGTGAGAGGCATGATTTGCAAGCTGACGTTTCGAGCTTTAGCCTTTTGTCAGACCGAAAACCCTCTCGGGCCAAACAGAGTAGGGACCAACAAACTCAACTGACGTAGGGCCGAATTCGATCCCCGACTCCTTGTCATATGTGGGTTTTCTGGCTCTCTAGTCTTCACCGAGAGGTTTTCCTCCTCATAGTCCTATCAAAATTTTATGTGCTTTAATTTCATGTGATTTTATTTTATTTGCGGACCCCCCAATCAATGGAGCACTTTTCAAGTTCAGCTAAAAAGTTTGAGACGCTTCAGTAGTGTCGCATTTCTTTTTGAATAATCCGTATCGCCTAATTTAGGGAAGTGACATTTGTTACTCATAACTCACATGATCATATAAACCAAAGATCACGCCTGAGTTTCTCTTTATTATTATTATTATTTTGTTGATTTAGTTTGATCGACTTCCCAGATATTTTCGTAATCTCATTATCACAAAAAATATAAATAGATATAAAAAAACTTCTTTTTTTTCAAATTTAGTCATAGCAGGTGGCATAGGTGTGATTGGTACAGCAGTTGCGTGTCGAACAGTGGCACCTTTGATAGGAGTCGAAGGAGTGGCAGGAGTTGCAGGAGTGGCAGGAGTGGCAGTGGCAGGAGTGTCTGGAGTGGCAGGAATGATAGGAACAGCAGTGTTCACTGTTAAGAAATGCAGCGAATATATGGGAAAGTTCTGCAGCTACGCAAAATTGCTGGACGATTTCAACAACGGCGAGCTGTCAAAATTGAAAACGTTGAATCAAAAGATAAAAGTAAATGGAGAGCAAATAGCTTTCTTGAAGGAAGAGATGGAAGTGACACGCGGGTGCTGCCCTTTTAATCTTTGTCGAAGGTAAACTTTTAAGTTGAATATGCATGGTATCAGCGTTTTCTTCACCATTGACGCCCGTCAAACAATTGTATTCCCTTAAGCCCCGTTTAGACGAGCAATTTTTATGTGACAATTTTATGTGGCAAATAAATGTTATCGAGTAGATAGCACAACAAATAAATGTTGACAATTCGCCGTTAAGTGGGTCAGCAATGCCTATGGGCAGTAGAGATAAAACAGAAGGAAGGCGAAGTTGTCTGGTCGTTCTCCATTAGCTGGCGCTCACTGAGAGGCAGGAATTTGCCACCGTGATTTTATATGACGAGTCGTCTACACGAGCAATTTTTCAATTATTTGACAACTTTTATTTGTCACATAAAAGCTAACACACCAACTTTTCACATAAAAATTGGCCACATTTCCTCGTCTACACGAGCAAATAAAAATCTTCACATAAAAACTGCTCGTGTAAACGGCGCTTAACTACTCTGACCACATGGAAAAAGATGGAGTCAAACCGTGACACTTTGACTTCACAATCATTTGAAGCGCGTCAAAGGATAAGTTAAATCTAAATAGGCTTTGTGTACTCTTTTGATGCTTTCCAGAGGCGAAGACAAAAAAAAAGCTTTGTTTATAGTGGAAGTGCACTTAGCTATCAAGCTACTTTACATGCAGGCACTCCACTTTTAAGAATCTGAAAGAAACAATTCAAACTTAACAGAAACATGATTAGGAACCACAAGTGGCAGGGGGCAATCAGTTGGCTGTTTACAAAGCGTGGTAGAGTTGAATCCGGGACAACCGGAAACAAATCCAAACCAGAGGGTAGAACAGGATTTGAACCTGGGTTAACCGCATGCAAACCCAACGCCCTAACCTCTGCTCCACGTCAAATTAGCCACCAACTAAAAGAAATATAATACTCTTTGTTTGTCCCTCCAAAATTTTGCATATTGACCACTTTCCAATGTACAACTCTTGGGACCATTATAAGTCCCAAGAGAAAACAAAAACAATGCTCATGCAAAATGTCGGAGGGACAAACAAAGAGTATTATGGTATTTTTGATATTGGCTAATTTCGTTTATGCTTATACTAGGAGTTCCAATGTGAAAGTAAGTGCTGGCTTTGGACATGGAAGAGGATATTAATGAAAAAATATGAGGGAAGATGCTTTGGTAAGCGTAAGGGATGCCTTTTAAAAACGTCATTCAACAGGTCATACCAATGTTGAACGCTTCATGGGCGTTTGTATGTTTTCCTCCCCAGGGTATAGAAGTAATCCTTTCTTTGAAGTTACCAGTTTATCAAAAGAGAGCTGAAAAAACCAAACAATGTAAATGAAGTGCGCAGGGAACGATTGTGTAACTTGGGTATTTTGTTATGAAGGGAAATTTGTTGGGCTCTCTTCCTGTCTACGACTGAAATTGCCTAAGGCAACGCACTAATTGCTTCTAAAATTAAATTTGTTAGCTTACTAAAATTGTTATGGCCCCAGTTCACTGAACAAACTCAGTAACTTGTAAACGGTTTTATTCACGTTCAATACGGGCTCGTGGCGTTTCTAAAAAAAATTGTCAGTGTAATCAACAAGTTAATGTTATGTTTTGACAAACTGGAACAAAACTTGTTGTCCTTTTATTGTTCATTTGTCACTGATTGTTCTCGTATTGCAGAAAGCGATTGAATACAACAAAATAAACGTTTAACATGAACTTTGCTGCTTATATGGACTATATTACAATTATACTTTAAGTTTTAACAACTATCACAGTGTAAAAAAATCATTCTAACACGTCGCCCAAAAGTAAAAAAATAATTGTCTCAGCATTATTACAACACAATACTAGTAACTGTAACTCTTAAAATTTTTGTATTTAAACTTGAGGTTTGAGTATCAAATGAAAATGTTGTTTTAAAATGGTAATATTAACTAGATATTGTAATGGTTTCGCTCAAGTTAGAAATGAAAACCTCGCTCCCGGGTTGTTACACGCGCAGTCGAAGACACCGAGCTGATCACAGAACTAAAAGCACGTGATATCGAAAGGAACATGAAGACAGTCAAAATCTACCGAAACTTGTAACGTACGAATCACAAAATCTCGTAACCTTATAACCTTAAGGACGGTGCCTACTATTGTTATTGCGCATACGTTCTGCCCATCGCGAGAGACTCGGATTTCCTATCGGCGGTGCTTATTAATACAGGGATATTTTTGCGCGGTTCAAAACTATGCGGAGAAAGCAGAACTGAGCAAGTGCTCTCGGTATCCAAAAAGAAAATTGGGGGTAACCACGCATTTTTTCTGTCATACTACTTCTGGACCTTTAACGGAACCCAAACAGTCTAAACTAGAAAATCATGACCTCGAAGCGTTCAACTCTGGCTAAGAGCTGGGGTTTTTTGAGTTTAGAAATTTCCTTATTTGGATGTAACGTAGCTCGTGCATTTTCCCCCGCGTGCCGCTTCGATCTTATTTTTGTCCATATTTGGGCATAAAATTGGTGTCCTAAAATCCCAAGCTTTGTTTCAGGGAGTAGAATTGCAAGTTACGCTCTTCAAGGTCAAGTTCTTCTGGTTTTACTACCTGCTCGCTCATTTTTGATTCATGAAAAACAGTTCCTTTGAAGTTACGCGATTCTAGTTTGTGTCGGACTCAACTGGGATATTTCACTTTTTTTTTCGCGTACACAAAAGTACTTTTTTAAATTCTCAGATAGATAGTTTGATATCTCAATGTTAGGGTAGTGTTCGCTTAACGGGACAATTCTTGTTGGGCATTATAAATTGCATTTCTGGACAGAAGTGCCTATGCTGGGAGGAAATTAAGTCTACCATCACTTAAATATGGCCTCCCTCCAGGTCCTTTCCGCTATCTCGACACCTATGGAGCAGACAACTTTGTGGAAAGAATGCAACGATTACAGGAAAGCGTCGGTGGAGAGCGCTTTGTTCTTTGTCAAATGCTTTTGGATTACGCCAAAGATCCTAGCAAGAAATTCCACAAGAGATAATGACGGTGCCATGAATCTGTGATTTATTTCGGAATTATACTGAGTCTGTGATGGAATTGAAACTTTCGAAGTGAAGGACTTGATTGATAGGAATTGTAAAAAGACATGGACATGCACATGCTGAATTAATTAAAGCGCAATCTTCGAAAGTTTTTATTCAACTTGGTGACAGCGTTTCTCATCCAAAATATCTTTTTTTAAGGTGTGTTAAATTTTTGGAAGTCTACGTAGACGGTGCAGCCAAAGCTCTCTTGTTCGTTCCAATGCTAAATTAAAAAGATATAACTATGATTTAGTTATCCTTCGCTTGTCTTGTTTCGTGATATTTTGGTCAATGTAGTGCCTCGTCTTTTCGCGTTGCGCAGCCTTCACGTTAAAACATGCGACAGGAAGGCTCTAGGCAGGCGCAGTCCCATCGGAATAACTTGCGTCATTCTCGTCCCAGTGGGGCCGTGATTCTTTTGGTAGGGAGCTTACGAAACGACGACGCCGACGGCAACGACGACGCTACAAAATAATAGGTTTAGTGAGCAAAAACAATGGCTCTGCACGTGCGTTTTACGTTTTGGTACATTTCTTTGCCGTCATCTCCTAAATGACGACGTGAAATGACCAAATGCAAGGTTCTGTGGAGGACGTTAGCGCATGACTATCAATTTTCAGTTCTCTCTCTCTACGCTTCCAACCCACTCATACCAGTTTAATTCCTCGTCAGTTACTACACATTAGGGAGCTTAAGATCTACGACGACGACGTCGACGAAAACGCCACAAAACAATGATATCATTGGTTAAAAGAGCATAAATAATCGTGCTGCACGTGCAGCACGGATTTTAGCTCATATTTTTGCGGTTCTCTGCATGACGACGACGTGAAATCACTAAATTTTAGGTTTTGACGACAACGTGAGCATGCAACAGGGAATCTTTCATTCTCTATTTTCAGTCTGAAACCGCTCGTACCAATTTATTTTTAGGATACTTCGCCCATATTGAACGACGTGAACGAGATGGAATAATCGCGAAAGACAGAGCAAAGTTCTATTTTGAGGTGACGTTTTCGTCGACGTCGCCCTATATTTAACGCGGAACGACATGAAATAGTTTCGTAGTGATATGAATAACGCGGATTTGTTTTTGAAATGAAGTCCTCGTAGCCGTCGTCGTCCTCGTTTCGTAAGCTCCCTAATCTACTTTTTACAACGACCGCTGCAGCCTCTGAGTGAAGTCGGCTTTTATTCGGAAGCTTGGTTTTCGATGTGGTTCTAAAGGTCGGTTTTTACCAGCGATGCTACCACAGACTCAAACGGCATTTGTAGACGCATTGACCGGTAGTTGTTACCTTTCGCTCAAAAAAGGAATACGAGTTATCGGAAGGCAACTAAACTTGCGAATGGTGCGTGTATTATACGTTCATCCCTTGTGACAACCATGCATATAAGGAGATTTCAAAACTAGTTTGTCCAAACACTCAATAACTTAAAAATTTATCTGACCTAACCCACTCTTTGAAGAAAGTAACTAAGGGAAAAACCTCGACCGGAGGGTCGAACATGGGATAGAGGCACTCTATCCGCTATCCATCTAGCCTGATTTTTAGACGGTTCAGGTCGGGTGACACAAGTGACAACCAGGCTACTATCTCTCGTTTGTAAAAACGTAACCCTTCCTTGTACTTGTACATGTTCATTGCCGTGACTTTAACATCTTCAGTTCCCACGGCCTGCTCCCGTCTGACCTTGTAGCTCAGTCGGTAGAGCAGCGGTGACCGAACCCGAAGGCCGTGGGTTCAATTCCTACCCTGGTCAGAGTTTTTCTCTGTCCTTGTGTGGGCCCATTTTCATTAGTAGGGCTAACGGTCACATGATTCATATGGGGTACAAAACTAGCACTTCACATTACACTCTAATCAGTTAAGTCTGTTACTATCTCTCTGAGTTGACGGAATCGGAAACACAAAGTGCATGGTATTCTGAGTGTCATTAAGAGCTAACCATTCTTAAGAAAGTGCTCCAATACCGTAAACGCTCTAATGAAAAAAAAGTCAAATCGCGATTTTCGACACTTGGAAAAATGTTATTTCTCTTCTAATAAGTCTTTTTTTCACGCGTTTTCTAGGGACACCAATAACAATAGAGAAATGTACGATTTCTGGTGGACGAACAAAAAAAGCTAATGAGAGATCTTTTCAATTTGTTTTCGTCCAACAGCATGGCGGTGATGACGTCACGTGAAAACCTCCTATTGAGCGAACTGAGTATAATTTGAGCTAATCGAGAAAATTGCCTTGATCATTTCTTGAGATTTGTTTCACTGGAACGTCAAATTAATTCTGAGCACCTAAATCTGAACTTAATTTGGGCCAAACAAAGCTGAAATGGAGAATAATGTACAACAATACAGAGTTACTGTTGGCATGCATTGCCTGTATTTAGCGGGTGTACCGGGTGTACGCAAAACGTGGGGCAGGCCATGGTGTAGGCCTGCCTACTATTGTTATTGCGCATACGTTCTGCGCATCTCCAGATATTCGGATTTCCTATCGCCGATACTAACTAATGCGGCAGGGATATTTTAGCGCGGTATAAAACTATGCAGATAGCGTAGATCTTCGTAAGTACTCTATGGACGGCCCAAGCGATGGAAACGTAAAATCTCTCAGTATTTCAAAGCTTCAAACGAAATTCGTTTAATATCGTAGACACTACCGGCGGGTTTAGACTTACAAAATTATTTCACACTTGTTAAGGGCGGTGCCCACTAATTCAAACGTATTTTTGTCCCGATTTGTGATTATGCAGGAAAGGTAGATCTTAACAAGTGTTATTGAAATCCAGAAAGAAAATTGGGGGTAACACGCATTTTTCAAACATAATTCATGAACAATATTTGTCAAAAGCTTTAACGTAAGCAAAGCAATGTATGGCGTTCTTTCTCAAATTGAAGCTCAATTATCTCTAAAGAATGCGTGGTTACCCCCAATTTTCTTTTTGGATACCATAGTGTAATTACATCTCTTGGTCGGAGCATAATTGTTAATTCTCACACCGGCAGGCACAAAACGCAGGTCACAGGGGACAGGGCACAGAAAATTTAATTTAAAAAGTAAGACACTCCGTTAGGCCTTTCATATGTCTGGCATCGACCACGCTTTCCGGTTTTGTTCTTAGAGTAAAACAACTAAATGATGAAAATTACACATTGTATTGGAACTGGAAGAGTTCCTTATCTCGTTCGTAAGTCTGGAGACCTGAAAACAAGGGTTTCTCTTCGTTCCACGCGAAGGGACTTGGAACGAGGCTCTGATAGGAGAATGGAACGGAAAAACTGGAAAAATAGCCAGCAATATGGCGCAAGAGGACATTTTTGAGGTAAGAAGACAGCACTTGCTGACAACTTATTTTGACCTCAGCGGTTCCACTGAAGAACTGGAAAATTACCTAGTGAATTATCAACACACGTCTGCTTTGCTAACTATGGACTGAACTGCAATCGTGAGTTGCCGATTTCCGTTTGTGGCTGCGTACATCGATGTTTTAGTTGTTATAAAGTTGAGTGATGGTATTTCATGGGCTGGTTCTAGTCGTGGTTATGAAATAGTGACACTTTTTAGACCGTTTGCATAATTCGAAAGGTTTTAATATACTACTAGAATCTTCAAAACCTAACGTACTTGATAGGTATAATTGCTGTTGGCAGTCGATGCATCAAGACCTAACTCTTGTTGCATTTTATTACCAGAATGAAACAAGTTCAACATGTTTAGGATATGAACTTTGGCTTTGATCATTTCTGTTTTCTTTTTTTTTAATTCTACAGGAAACTGATTACAAGGAACTCGACTCAGAGGGACCCTCCTGGAGGTTTCTCCCTCACCTTTGCTGGGATACTTTGGTATGTTTTTTATTTAGCTTGCTAACCTTGCTATCAACAATAAACGGCCACGCATGTGGCCAATATATCCCCGTTGGGTATGTGGAGTTTTGACTACTTTGCAAACCGAGATCAATCAATGCAGCACCCCGTCCCATACAAGTTATGTCTTTGTTGTATTTATGCACGAGGGAAAAGATTCAGAAAAAAAAGCACCACTCACAACAACTAAAGAAATTTATATTCTTGAATCACCTGAGACGTCCTTACTTGTCAAAATGAAAATACACCTTGCTTGGTTGTGCCCTACATAACCTGCAATATCTATAAGTTTCATGAAAATAAACTCCTTGGATGAAGGTTAGGTTAGATACTAAATTTGAACCATTTACATTTTTAGCATTCGGTCATTATCATAGTATCAACACTTCTAACAAAACTCTCGACGGCGCTTGTGAACTTCGCTCATCTGTTCACTGATAGGCTGGGCGATTATTATATTTCTTGGTAGGACCTTGTCACACTTTGCCAGTACACACGTCTTTCTGACATGGTAATACACACTTTCTGGATCCCGGCTGACCTAAAGTGAGATTTTCATAACCCATAATTTGTAATTAGTAATTGTCTGCTCGCTTTTAAGTTATTGTAAGAGTAGTTCTCTTATTGCAACATTATTGAAAGGCCTGACTTACTGGTCTTTACTAAGTAGCAGTTCATTATATCGTTGATCTAGCAGGGTACCAACCTTAAGTTGAATCGTTCCCTTCTTCTGATAGACCCTTCTTTCTCGATGCTTGAGCATCAAATCGTATGGTGCAGGAGGTGGTGCATCACTAGGCTTGTTCCTTAACTGGAAGACAATATGTATTAGAGATTATTAAATCTTACCTTCTCATACCGGCATGTTACTGTTTAAATTAAAGAGCGATGCATTGGCCTACAAGTCGTTTTAATTTACAGTCAAGTGTCTCGTATTTATCTCTTAAAACCGTCTCTATAAGTTTTTAAGGCGTAACTACAATTACCTTTGATCCACAGCCATAGCAAGTCAACGCCTTAGTGTCCTATACAGAGACAACCTCATTCTCGTCACGTGGAATCCCTGGCGTCACTGATGGAACTCTCTCGGAAAATCCTGCGGTGGATCGTTCCTCTGTGTGCGTTTTTCTGGTTCTTTCCTTGCCTTTTTCGTTTTCTTTACGGCCTGCTCCACTTGGCATACTCTTCTGTAGTTGGCGAGTGATGCTTGGTGTCCACTTACAAAGTACTCGTTGTAAGGAGCCCATCTGGAACGATACTGCGAGTACGTGCGCGCAGAGACCCTTGTGCTTGAACCCTTCGCAATCACAGACTGGCAATTTCCCAATCAGTGACCCTAACAAGATGAAGACTATCACTTGTAGTGGACATGACCACTTTATTCGTCTTGTCTTACACCGTCCTCTTTCATGATCACCTCAGGATTTCGCCATGAAGCTCTGAACATTTCTGGAAGGCCAGTCACATCAAAATTACCCAAGACGGCTGTTTCCTCATCCATAGGCAATTCAGTTTCCTCGTCGACAGCTGTTTGGATCAAGGGGGTGATCTTTTTAAGGTGATCCTTCTTCTCCTTTTCGGACATTGTAATCCATTCCTCTGCAGTCTTCTTTAAGTGTTGAAACTCTGGTGCAAGTCTGTATGGGCCTTTGTCAATAACAGCTCTCTCCACGTTTCTGGCTGCTCTTTCGCACATTTCAACATATTCATCTGTGGCCTGAGACATAGTGCTCTTCAAGATGGGTTTGCCAGATAGGGTGTCATCAGTGCGATTCCGCTCAATCTGTAGTTTGTACTGGAAATGAAGTGACTCTGAAGCGTTGTTAAAGTAAAGGTTGTGACCAATTCCAGCCGCCTTAGTGACGGAAGTTATCATGCCTTCTCTTATGCTGTCTGCTACACTAGTTGTAAAATACTTTGCAAACTCAGGTTCAGCACCCATCTTCTCCATGAACTCCAAAGAATCCCATCTGCGTTGGGCCTCGAGCAACTTGCAGTCAAATTCTTCAGGACTGTCACTATCAATCAAACCTTCATCATTCCCTTGTCGTCGCCGAAAATGTCCTTTAGGATTTCCCCTTTAAGTCCCTCGGTTAATTGAAGGCTTGCAAGCTTTGCGTCTACATTGTCCCGTACGTGCTTGGTATAAGGTAAGAGCCTTGAAATGGGGAATACTCGAGCAAGACCATTTTCTTGTGCTTTGCTGCGATCAAGACCAATGAAAAGGACGCCGTCTATTTTGGGCTGCTTTTTGATCAAGGTGTGGCCAACATACACAAACTGACTCTCGTTTTGTTTGACGTGTAGCATTGCTGGGCCTGGTAGGTAGGGAGCTGTCCCAGTTGACCGGCTCTCCAGCTTAATGTGAGGATACACTGTGCTTGTTAGGTAAAAGTCTCCAACATTATATGTGGTGTCAATGGAGAATACGCCAAACCTTTCCGGATTGCAGCAATTGTTGACAACATCTTCAAGGAGTCCCTTTGATGCAATAACTGCTCGTGGGCATGGAGTCCACTGAATGTTCTGAATCCACGTGCTGTTGTGACTTTTGTCGAGAAAACTGGCCAACTCGTCTCTGTTTTTTTTGCCGTAGTTTAGACCTCTCGTACTTGACTTGCCTACTCCTTCTCGGAAGATCTGACACTGCTTTCATTGCAAACATTCCTCCAGCATCTTGGAAAGCTTGATCATAAATTTTGCTTGGACCTTGACAGGAGCGGACTCTCTTGCTGATGTTACTTTTGTACTGCGTGAAGTTGGGTAAAACCGCTTGCCTCCTTTCGCATTTCCATGTTTCTTTGGGGACACGTTATGGGGCTCCTCCTCAAAGAAGTACTGCATCATACCAAGAGGCTCTACTTCATTTTTCCAATTGATTACCTCAACCGTCTTTCGCTTGAAATCTTTGTGCTTCCTGTGAGTCCAATATGTTGTTTTAACAAGATACTGCCCCTGCTCAAGCAATGGTCTTCCTTGTTTTCTCCTGGGCAGTCTTTCAGTGAAGACACCGTCTTCATCACTTGCCATGACCATGAGTCCTGAATGACCCTTATTTTCGAAACTGCCAGGATCATCTTGCAGCCAGTCATCGGGGCTTTTGAGACAAGTTCTGTTTGTAACAAATACAGCATTTTCTTGTACAGCAAGAGGTCTGTTAATGCTAACCCGTTCATCATCTACGTTCAACACTAGAATGTCCAACAGTTCTGGGCCACTGTATGAGGAAACGCCCTTTGCATAATAAGGTGTGGTGACATCGTCTTTATAAAATGATACAATATCAGTTCTATATGAAAGAAAGAGAACAACTACAGTTCAAAAAAGTGCTTGTTTGAGCGTTCATCCCAATATGCAGCCAAAATATCAAAGTTCTACAATATCAATGCTATGTACACTGCATAAACAGTGTCAATATTTCAACAACAATACTCACACACCCCAAGTCTCACATTCATTTGAAAAATCCTTTCTCTGCAAACACGAGGCTTAGGATGTATAAAGTATCGTTATTCAAATTTAGGCTATTATTTTCAAGGTGTTGACTCTCCTAGGAGTAATTGGTCACACCCTACAATATGAGGGGAATAAGCTAAACTTGTAATAACTTTTCTGAGTCGTATATTTACAAGCTCAAGCTGTTAGTCGCCCCATGAGTAATCCGGAATCCGGAATCCATTTACAATCCAGCTCCATGGAATCCGCCATGGATGTGGAGAGCAGGAATCGAATCCACAGCGTCCGGTCCACAGACATGGAATCCGGAGAACAAGACATCCGAATCCACAGCGTGGAATCTGGTATTACCTTACATGGGGCGATGTTTTTCCGGTTTACAAGCGTTGGTATTTGTTTTATCTTTTTTTATCAAACAATAATGTATAATGTAAACAGTGGTTCTACTGGTTCTAAAAAATCAACTAAAAAGTTAACCACAGCCTAAACACATGAAAATCGTTCTTACTTGTACCTATGAAAGAACTACTACAATGATAAACAATGGAAAAACATTCTGCTACAAATTTGCCTGGAAACAATTTTTATTCCATATCTAGACAGTACTGAAGATAAAGGGAGGCCTAGACTTTCGAAGAGTCCTTCGTCTAGATACGCGCGATCACTTCGCGTACGAAAAATCGCGATTCGCTCGCCGAAACATTTTCTTCTGGGGTTATCGTGAGGTCGACTTGTGGCAAGTCTAAGGGAGGCCATGGTCCTACTTTTTCCAAGGGTGCTATATATTTCATAGTACATCTGGTTGTACTCAAAACAGTCAAAGAAGGTTTCATCTTACTATATTTTTCATTAGAAATAAAAAAAATCCCATGATTTTCATAATTTTTGTAACAAAAATGATAATTACTTACTCTGAACAAGAAGATACCTCTGAGTCGATTTCCTTGTAATCACTTTCCTGTAGAATTTAAAATAAAATAAAAACAGAAATGATCAAAGCCACAGTTCATATCGTAAACATGTTGAAGTTGTTTCATTCTGGTAATAAATGGAACAAGATTAGGTCCCGATGCATCGACTGCCAAAAGCAATACCTATCAAGTACGTTAGGTTTGAAGATTCTAGTAGTATATTGAAACCTTTCGAATTATGCAAACGGTCTTAAAGGGTCACTATTTCATAACCACGACTAGAACCATACCATGAAATACCATCACTCAACTTTATGACAACTAAAACATCAATGTACGCAGCCACAAACGGAAATCGGCAACTCACGATTGCAGTTCAGTCCGTAGTTAGCAAAGCAGACGTGTGTTGATAATTCACTAGGCAAATTTCCAGTTCTTCAGTGGAACCGCTGAGGTCAAAATAAGTTGTCAGCAAGTGCTGTCTTCTTACCTCAAAACTGTCCTCTTGCGCCATATTGCCGGCTATTGACTTACGAACGAGATAAGGTACTCTTGCAGTTCCAATAAAATGTGTAATTTTCCTCATTTAGTTGCTTTACCCTAAGAACAAAACCGGAAAGCGTGGTCGATGCCAGACATGAAAAGCCTAACGGAGTGTCTTACTTTTTAAATTATATTTTCTGTGTCCTGTGCCCTGTGACCTGCGTTTTGTACCTGCCGTTCTCACACGCTTTTGAAATGAAAAACTGATTTTGTCGAATTCCTTGCTATTTCGCAGGAACGATAATTCTGGAAAGTTTGGTTGGAGTGCTTTCTCTTTCCTGGAATCGACATAATCAAATGCACAAAATATCGTGGGAACACTGAACAGTGATTGGTTGTAGCTTATTTGCATGTTTTTGGGCAATAACTGAACGCTTCTACCGGGTTACATTCGAAATGTTATATGCAAGACATTCGTGACATTTGGGTTTAGACGTACTAAATTATTTCACACTTTTTAAAACAGAAATATTTAACAATTATTTCATGAGCGCGCGTTGAATATAAGATGATAGATAGCCAACGAGGCGCGTAGCGCCGAGTTGGCTATAATCATCTCATATCCAACAAGCGCGAGTGGAATAATAGTTTTATTAAAAACGTCCCCAAAATATAGAAAACTAGACTACAATAAAAATAAAAAGGCCCAAAAAAATCACGCATATGCTTGCCGTGTTTGTAGATGATGGTATAATGGCTCAAAACCCATGATGGCTTAGCCAATCAAAACTCTGGAATTGCATTATCCAATGATCCAGTTTTTAATAAGTATTATTTTACATACCTCACGTCCGAGTCTTCCGCAGACATCTTCCGCGTGAGAAAAGCCGGGTTTCAAAAAGAAACTGGAACCCAGTCCACAACGACCGGTGGTTTTCCTTACTGTCACGCAATGGTCGGACTGATGATGTTTGCCCAAAGTTGAGTTTATCCGGCATTCTGCTCTTCGATTCCTTGTTCTATCGATAGGTTAATACTGATCAAACCTATGAATGGCTGCGAGGCTGCCAGTGACCTCGTCTTAATTGTGTTATTGTAATTCTAATAAGTCTACATTAACAAGGTTTGCATAAAGGCAGGGCCACCGGCAGCCTCGCTTCCATTCTTAGGCCAGGTAACTTGGCTACCACTGTAAAATGGTCTATTGATGGATAATTTACAACTTAAAATTTTGTTTGTTATCTCAATATACTTGAATACGGAGCTAATTATAAATAATCAACTGCTCCCTCTAAAACTTTCACCAGACTAGCTTCCTTCGTGATGTTGAGAAGCCTGAATGACAAAGATGCATCTAAGCCAGTCGCTCGTCATTTTAATCTCCCTAACCACTCCAAAGAACACATGGCTATCTGCGGCCTTTCGCTACATCTAGGTACGACGGAAAGCCGCAAGAATCTAGAACAAAAATTCATCTTCCAAATCGGCACCCTTAATCCTCACGGTATTGACGAACGCTTTTCATTCAACTAATATATTCCTATTTTTCACGTTGCCATGTTACCACCAATAGCGTAGCTCCTACTCTACTATAAAAACTACACGTAACCCATAATTCCTCGATTCGCTCTGACGAAGGGCTAACGCTCGAAACGTCAGCTTTTAGAATCTCTGTACGGTGAACTCCGTTGAAAAAACCAAATTTTGTATATAGCTTCTAATCAATTGGCCTCGAGCTCTTACTAGACCCCACTTTAAAGACGCGACAAAAAAGAAGTCCTTTGAATGTCTCCTCGAACAACAAATATGAGTACGGCCTTTTTTCCTGGGTCTCAAGGAAAGAAAATAATAGTCGTAATATCAAGTAAAGAACGTCACAGTTCAGTATTTAAAGTACAGTTTCGAGCTCGCAAGGCCAAGTTCATAAACAATTCATATTAACATAACTGTGTTGATTACCGACAAGCTGACAATTGTATAGATGGCGTAATGGATTTGAATTCGAAACAAGCGGAGAAAAATCTAATGTTTGGTCCAAGTGACCAAATGTTGTTCTTTGGACAACAATGTTGAGCGATTCTGCGAGGATTTGGCATTTGCACCCTTTCGCATGATATCCATATTTGATGATTTTGATGATCAAGTGGACACATTTAATGCCTTGTTCACAGATATCTTAGATGTTCATGCCCCGATAAAGAGAGTTAAGATCAAGGCCAGACCAAATCCATTTGTTACGACTGAAATTCGCCAATTAATGAAGACCCGAGATCAATGGCACAAAAGTGCTATCAAGTCAAATGACCGCCTTCACTGGAATGCATATCGATTTTTTAGACAGGAAGTCCAGCGTGAGCTCAGATTTGCAGAAAAGGCTCATGTAAGATCCGAACTACTGAAGTGTAGTGGAAATACCAATGCGATATGGAAGATCATAAATAACTGCCTGCCAAGGAAAAAACATCCTCGTCCTAATGTACCTGATAACCCGGTTGCTTTTTTTAACGAATATTTCACGTCTGTGGGATTTGTCACTGCCCAGAAAGCTAGTGACCTTGCTACTGAACATAACTTTGATATTAATCCTATAACTACAGTGCCAACACCAGATGAATGTCCTGAAATATTTCAATTTCATGCTGTGTCAGATGGGGATGTCGAATCTGTTATTAGGGGCTTCGCCTCCAACAAAGCACCTGGCTATGATAAAGTGTCTGTTCGAGTAATCAAAGATAGTCTGCCAGCAATTCTTCCAGCGATAGCAACCATTATGAACAATTCTTTCCACACTAAAACCTTTGCAAGGTCATGGAAAATTGCTGAGGTAACTCCAGTCCTAAAGTCAGGTGATTCTGAAGAACCATGCAATCATAGACCTATCTCTCTTTTGCCTGTGTTATCAAAGGTGTCTGAGCGCCTGGCTCATAGACAGTTTGTTGATTTCTTATCTGCAAACAAGAAATTAGCTAA
>JALIRR010000083.1:130000-135000 GCA_023091755.1 Montipora sp. Colony 1 RG-2022 | reverse complement strand
GCTAGCAAACAAACAGAAACTGAACAGTGACAAAACAGAAATTCTAGTATTCTCGTCCTGCTATTGCCCACGTCCTGCTTTGGACAACCTTATCATTGCTTCTGAAACTGTTGACTGTTCAACTACTGCTAAGAATATTGGAGTTATTTTCAACAATTCTCTGTCAATGCTTCCGCATGTTACAGCTGTATGCAAGTCTTCTTTCTTTCATCTTCGAGACATTTTCAAGATTTGCAAGTTTCTTTCTTATGATACATGCAAAATTCTAATTCATGCCTTCATCACGTCAAGGATCGACTATTGTAATTCGCTGCTCTATGGTCAGCCAAAATGTATTTTACAACGTCTGCAGCTAGAGTGTCCTTAATAGTGCTGCAAGGCTCATTCATCTTAGCAGTAGATACGAACATATCACTCCTTTGCTTATCCAACTTCATTGGCTCCCTATTGAACAGAGGATCACTTTTAAAATTGCTGTCATTACATTCAAGGCTCTTCGTGGTGCTGCACCTGACTACATCACTGAGCTCATAAAGCCTTATACACCAAGTAGGACCTTACGATCTTCAGATTAAAAAATTGTTGCCTTTTTACACCTTAAGACCTATGGTGGCCGGTCCTTTACGATTGCCGCTCCTTCTGTTTGGAATATCCCTTCCGTTGGAAATTAGATCTTGCAGTTCCCTTTCTTGTTTTAGATCCAATTGCTTTTTTAAGTTTCTTATGATGTAGTTTTATAGCCTTTAATCTACTTTTCACCGTTAGTTTATCCCTGGTTTTAATGTAATTTTTCTTTTTTTGTAAAGCGCTTTTGGTCTATTGGGAATTAGCGCTCTATAAATATTGTAATATTATTATTATTTTTCTCGGTAAGTTATTTCTCAATGTTGTTGAAGAATTTCGTAGCTGCTTATCAAAGCCTGAGGGAAGCGTGTGTGTTCTTTGTATGATTTTAGCTAAATTCATTGAACTTCGAACGCACTTATTAATCTTTGATTACTCCTAGTGTATAGGATAGCGCCGCTTTACCAAACCAAATTTTGTATATAGCTTCTACTCAATTGGTCTCGAGCTCTTACTAGACCCCACTTTAAAGACGCGACAAAAAAGAAGTCCTTTGAATGTCTCCTCGAACAACAAATATGAGTACGGCCTTTTTTCCTGGGTCTCAAGGAAAGAAAATAATAGTCGTAATATCAAGTAAAGAACGTCGATTGCATCAGACAACCTAATCAATATTCCCAGTGAAGACAATGGTAGCAGAAATATCGAAAAGTGACTCGGTGAGGTTCTCGTATATAGCGGCATAATCGTCATGTTTGGCAAAAGGTTTTTACATTGATTAACCCCCTTTGGTGGATTTTATCAGCCAAAAAAATTATCATTGCTGCTTTCCTTTTTAAGTGGCACAAACAAAAACCACACAAAATCCTCTTTATTTTCTTCCGATATTATTTCGAATCATTTCTCTTTTCTGAGCACAAGCCTGGACTACAATACAGCAAATAAAATTGAGAAGAGCTCTTGCAGGTCAACTTGGTTCGAACCGTGGTCGAAATTTCGACTTGTCTTCCAAGGAAGTTCGACATTACTCATATTTATTCCTAACCTGCGATCAGGCCCATTTTTAGCTTCGCTCATATGTTCTCTTATGTCGTCGCTCGCTAAAATTGGGCCTGACCAAAAGTCTCTCAAGAATTCCGTTTGGTCGGCCAAATTTTGGCCGACCAAACTCGTGATCTGATTGGCTGTTGAAACGCCGGAAGTGAAAATGCCATCGTGATTGCGCGGAGCTCTCGCGAAGTCCTCGAGACTAATCCGCCATAAGTGTACGAAGAAATTTGCTCCCTTTTGTTCTTACAATGCCGTGGACCGTCCAACTTGATTTTAGTTGTATAAATGGAGATATGCCATCTGAAATATCTCATAACTTGTCCAGAATCGGGTTTGAACCTCTGGAACGAGTGAAATTAGCGATTCCGTTGTCGAGCTCTGTGGCCATGGGGTTGAAAGTACTTTGGCACAAACTTCCCTGATGTTTGGAAAGCTAAATAGCTGGTTCCTTCAAATGGCAATGAAAGCCGATGCATATTGGTTTTCTGGATGAGACAAGGGACATATATATATATATCAACAGGAGGAGATGCTGATAAAATCGCAAGTTACACGAATGCATGTTTTGAATATCTGTGTATCAAACGGCTTTATTTATTGACTGTACATGACACGGTTTCTTTGCACACTTCATAATATTTCCAGTTGATTTAACTTAAAACTCACACTCCAGAAACTAAAATGGCATGTTTCCAGAGAGATCAATTGTACAACAATAAAAGAAACTTTGCGAGTCCATCTTACTGTTCGTACTCCATCAAAAAAATTAACAGCCAAACGTATCATGATTTTACTGCGCGCAATTCTAGAAATACACTGCAACTGAAGATATTATCCGAAAAAATCACCAAAGAAACCTTCATGGGCAAACACGTTAAAGGAATAATGTATTTCTCTTTTTTTTCTTTAAAAATCTATTGCCGAACCGTCCAACGACAAAATGCTAGGTTATCTCAATTACAAATTAAGATGTAAAGCTTAAAAGATTGCATATTCAGTGAAGTTCGGAGGAAGAATTACACCGGCCTTTGCCGCAATATAGTCGTCGAAAACATTCCCCATGCTTTAAATGTGTTTTTCTCAAATTAAAGCCAACGGTAACTTTCGAATTCGTTTATTATATTCCTCCCACGGTAATTAACTTTAGTCAAAACAAAATAGCGTGAATCTGCCGTCCACGCGTGTATTGGTGTAATGGAAGTAAATTTGATTGGCCGATGAAGGACATGTCAATCAATCAAAAAAGGTGGGCGGAAGGAATTTCGAAGAGGAATTTGGTCAGGCTCTACTTTTCGTTTCGCCAACTCCACATTACGTAGCACGCGAAACTGAAATAGGGCCTGATCGAGGGTTAATTTAATCCCAAAATAAGTTATGCCAATTTCCTTGTCCTTTCAATGACTTTTGTCTTCGATGTCAATTTTATTGGCATATGTGAATTAACGACAAGACTACACAGATATTATTTTACGTCCAGTCGAGTGAAGCAATCGATTGAATGAACAAGCGCCTCAGGTTTGTGTTTTTGTGTGCTGTCTTTGACGCCACCATCTATAGCTAGTTCTATATTTCATTACGCTTCTGCGGACTGAGAGAAAAGGAGAAAGTTCTTGGCTGCCATTTTGAAATGGGCCATTTTCGCGATATTTTAATTATTTTATCCTACGTTCATTCAATACGGTATTGAATGAAAAGTCTCTTAACCCGTTTTTGCTCGTTTTCCATATCCAGATTGTCTTTTTTTTTTGTTGATTTCTTGTGGAACCCCTTCCCTCCACTGAAAACTGATAAATTGAGACGAAAAAGCTTCTTGATTCGCCGGGCCGATGAGCGCAAAAACTTGGAAGGTCAGTTTATAGACTTCCTAATTTCACGGGTGTCCTGTGAACGCTAGCGAAAGCTCTGAGGGTTTTTTGGGCTTTCTATCGGGCGGGCAGTTATGACATCACATTCTCGTTGGGCAAGGATTCTGCCTCGTGCGACACAAAATTCTGTCTTCTTTTTTCGAACATCGGGTGTTGGCGGATGTGTTGTTGAAGAATTTCGTAGCTGCTGCTGTTTTCTCGGTAAGTTATTTTCTCAATGTTGTTGAAGAATTTCGTAGCTGCTTATCAAAGCCTGAGGGAAGCGTGTGTGTCCTTTGTATGATTTTAGCTAAATTCATTGAACTTCGAACGCACTTATTAATCTTTGATTACTCCTAGTATATAAGATAGCGCCGCGTTAGAATATTTTCTTCATAGCAACGAAGATTGCTTGTGGCCTTTTAGCGTTGCCAACTGTTTATTTTACGTATTTTTTTCTTGTCTTTTGTTAATCTCTCCAAAAGAATATTTAACTCCCTGAGAGACATATCGTCTGAATATCGCAGAGTTACGAAATCGTGCTTAAAAAACTTAAAAGGAACTATAGGACTTATGGAGGAAGTAATCCGGCAGGCTTTAGATCGAAAGGCCTTGCTATGCAGCATATTCCGAATTTTTAAACAGAAGAATCCGTTTTGTTCCATCCTGGAATCCATTTATGTTGACAGGATTATTTTAATTTTATACACAAGTGCGAAAAGTATCTATTTTGCAACAGAGAAATCATACGTATGTTGCAGAGTATAGTTTTACTTTTAATACTGTAGATATTTCATTTACTTTATGATTAACAAGCTTCAAAAAAATTCCTTTAACCAAGGAAAAACAAACATTACTCTACTTTGTGGAAGGAACACGTGATAACGTTTTTCAAATTTTTCATCAAATTGGAGCAGATCGATTACGAGAGACGATAGTGTAACATCGTGATTCGGTACAAACATCTTTAAGGTTGCAAGGATTTATAAATTTACATGCAGCATTTTCGATAGCTTCACGAAAACCCCAAATTTGTTTATCATGCAAAATCGTGGCTCAGTGACGTAGAAGTGCAATTTGCTGTTAACGGAACTCCAAAATTTGCAAAAAATGAAACTCTGTGCGAAAATGAAAAAAAACCTTGTAGAAACTATCAAAACTGACATTTCTAAACAAAGTCGTCAGACATTTCCTTGGAAATTGAAATATGGTGTTTACCTAGCTTGGTTCGAAATATGATGAAATTACGTTGGCTTGAACTCTAAAGGGATTTTTTTCGAGTTCCAGTATATTTAATTCTTTGTGACAACGTCTGTAAGGCCAAGACCAACGGAAAAACTAAAAGAAATAGATATGTCCTGGTAGACAGCAATGAAACTCTGTGCGAAAAATGAAATAAACCTTGTAGAAACTAACAATCTGATCAAAACTGACATTTCGAAACAAAGTCGTCAGACATTTCCTTGGAAATTGAAATATGGTGTTTGTTCTTCTTACCTAGCTTGGTTTGAAATATGATAAAATTACGTTGGCTTGAACTCT
>JALIRR010000083.1:120000-125000 GCA_023091755.1 Montipora sp. Colony 1 RG-2022 | reverse complement strand
TGTAGGCTTACCTTCCGAAGCTGTCGAGGTTTAGGCAAATATCACATTTCAGACCGAATCTAGAAACTGCTTTTTTGAATATATAAATGTATGAGCAGCTTGGGACCGAAAGAGAAAGGGTGTGAGTGAAGAAGGATTTTGACTTCAAATGAACTGGTCAGTGTGTCTGGAAGCCTGCGTTTCGTAGAGTTTATTTCATACAATCTGAGCCTTTGTATGTTTCTTTTTTAAAGTAAGAACCTGCTTCTACAAGAGCGTAGACTGAGGCTATATATTTTTGGAATTCTCTCTAAACTGAGACAACTTAACTGAGCTGGACACAATATCTCAGTAGTACCGCCTTTAAATTAAGCGTGGAAGGGAGAGTGCTTGACCTTCTTGTAAACCTCTTGAAATTCTCATATAAGATCCGTCAATGGAATAATTTTTGAAAAAAAGATTAACAAATGATAAATTTCCACGGTTTTTAGTGGGCCAATCCTGTTATCTCCCAGGTGGTGAGGGTCATATAACAGAACAAAGGGCTATTTGGCTATTTGATAGAGGTCATTCCTTCACCCCCCACCCCCCCCTCCCCCCGCCGAAAAGTGTATGGGTTGTCTAACGTCCCACAGAGGCCTCCGGTTTATAGTGCTGATATGGGAACACTTGAAAGTCTATTACTCCCTTTGCTTATGAAATGGCGATGGCAGAAGTTTCTTCCAAGTTATCTTAAGACGACCTCGAGTGTTAGTCCGGCCAGGGTTAGACCTCGCGCCTTCCCGCACGGTAGTCCAACACTCAGGCTGTTGAACGAGTTATGAATGGTTATGAAAGATAAAAGAACTTAAATCTCGCAGAGATGTTTCCAATAATTCTTACTTTAGCTCATAGACAAATGCCATGGACGTGACTTAACCAACTTGAAGACAGAGTTAAAAGAGATCAAGTCCAAGCAAAACACGATAAACAGTGATCTTCGTGTGTGCAAAATGTATGCCACGACAGCGCAAAAAGAATTGCTAGAAGTTGAAAAGGCAGTAGGTACTAATATATTGCTTCGTGTTATTGGAGCCGTGGGTTTAATATGTACCGCAGGTGAGTGGTATTAATTAATCAGTTAATTAATTGATTAAAATGGTACTACGATCAAAAAATCAACTCTTTTTTTCTTCAGATTTCAAAACTTTGTTAGCAAAATACTAAGTGACCCAAGTTTTAAGCTTTAATTTGAAAAAGACACGTGTTTATTTTAACTGGAATGTTCCTATTAAATGGTCCGCCATTCCTAACTTTATAATCTTGAGACAGCTGTATCAAAAAGGAAATGACGTCAAAGACTTATTAGTTTAAGAATGCAATGCGTTTGTACGCGACAAAATTAATATGCAGCACGGAAGTTTCGGTCTTTCAGCTTTCAGATTTTTAAACTCGTGTTTTGCATACATAATAAACTGCGTTTACATGCTGAAATTTTAAGCTATTGAGTAAATGACGCCACATTTTCCTAGATCCAACCTTTTGTGGTCCAGTCGGTGAATTTTGAACGTGAGTAATGCCGGACCGTGAAATCCAAAACTTACACTCAATGTAAACAGCCTTTGGGTAAAAATCAAAGCTCAAAATTTTCCCAGGCAGGTGTTAAGCAAATACACTTTAAAAATATGAAGAAAAAAGATCATAGATCATTAATCATAGATTAATTAATAATGTTATTATTAATGATAATAATAATCTTTACATTATTGAAGTCTCAAGTACATCCCTGAGCTGAGTACAAACTTTCACAAATTGGATACTGGCGACTGTAAAGCAAACAAATCAAAATGGGCCTGGAAGACAGGCAGGAAAAGAGAGAGTCCTGTATTACTTCCAGGCGCATGCTCGGAATGAGCCAATCATATTGCATTAGATACCAGGGTAGAAATGTAAATAAAGGAATCTCGAAATTTGGAAACATAGAAACTCCGATAAAAAGTCATATGTGAAGATTACTGTGTGATTTGTGGTGTCAGGGAAATAACATCGAAATTATGCCTTGTCGTGACCAAATGAGGAGAAAAAACGCCGATCGCAGTGATGTTGGAAAATTATTGCCGAATAAATGAAACGACTAGAATGGATCGCAATACATATATGTGAGTTGCAAGAAGAACTTGCAGGCGATTGTATCAAAAATAGAAAACGGGCAAAGTGTATGGGTAGGAGAACATAAAGCGATAACAATCATTCCGGGTGAAACGTATGTTGTCAGGCGCTGATGTTGAACAGCAAAGCGACAAGAGAACACCTGCCACCAAAAGCTCGAGTAGAGTTGAGTTTTTCCATGGTGTCGCTTTCTGAAAAGGTAGGCTGAAACTTAAGGCGCTGTTACACTATGCGATTTTTCGTGCAACTTGTCTCGCAACGCCATTCTACAACCGTTCTCACATTACGAAATAAGTTGTTTTACGGATGTTACACTGAGCAATGTTTCATGCAACTTTTCTCCTTTCGATGATCACATGAGGTTAAAGGAACATTTTTATTGGCTGATGTCGCAAACCGTTGCGACACAAATTGCAGGACAGATATGTTACGCTGCAGAATGCTTAAAAACTCTTTCCAACCATTGCGGAAAGTAGAACTCGTTTCTACTTTCCGAAACGGTTTCTGCAACCGGTCTCGCAACGTTTTTAGCCGTTGCAAGGAATGTTACATTGGGCAATGATTCGTGCAAATTGTCTATATTGTCTATTATATATGTATAAATTAGGAAGATTTGTGTTATCAACACAAACTGTTATGTAAAGAAACAAATAGTCCAGGTTGTGCATCAGTTTCGTTAAGTTTCGTTGTCGTTAAACTTCAAATTTGGTGATTTCACGTTGTTGTTATATAAGCAGAGAACAGCAACAAAATGCGTGCCGCACGTGCAGCACGATTATATTTTTCCTCTTTTAACCAATCATATTATTGTTTTGTGGCATTGTCGCAGTCGTAGCCGTCGTCGTGTTTCTTAAACTCGAGCTCCCTATTCTTGAGCGATTTACGTCCACGACCTACAGTACATTTGTAAGCTTCATACTGTAAGACACAGTGAGTCTCATCAACAGCCATGCATGCGATATTATTTTTTTGCAACTTCAGCAGCTGCTCTCGCTCGGATTCTTCACTGATTGAGAATCTCGAGAGAGCAAATCAAAATTTGATATTTTTGCGCCAACATCAGGCAACTGTTCAGCTGGGAGTTCACCATGTTTCAGCCACGAAATTCCATACTTTCGAAATCATATGTCATCCATCTGATCTTCCATAAGACTGATTTACAAAAATCACAAACATATTTAAGGAACAACAATGTAGCAAACAGACTTCCCAAATCCTGTTGTTGCTGTAACAAAAACATCATTACCGATAACGACTGCATGAATAGCTTGCAATTTTTCCGCCTTAGGTACAAAGTTAAAGTGGCATTTCTTAAACGCGAAATCAATTGCCTCCAGAAACTTGGCATCAACATTTCGTTTCACATTATCTTCCATATTTCCAGAATAAAAGCACTCCGAATAAACTATGCCCAAATATGGAATCTCTTTCCAAAGATGGTTTTCCCCCCAGTTTTTTGGGGAACATGGCATCATTCCGAGCATGCGCCTGCAAGTAATTCTTCCGTCTGGGTCCCGGAACAGGACTATAGTTTCTGATAAAGGAGACATTAGTCGAATCACTGAGCTTCTCTCCCACTAATAATTCCACAAATAATTCCTCTGGCACCCAGGGTGGATCAGCCTGAACGTTCTTGTAACTGAAAAGGTTGTTATAGGCCACTTCGGAAAATACCATAATACTCTATGTTTGTCCCCCCAAATTTTGAATAACCATTGTTCTTGTTTTCTCTTGGGACAATTGAAGTCCCAAGAGAAACTGGAAACGATTCTTATGCAAAATCTGGGGAGAAAAACAAAGAGTATTATGGTATTTTCCGAAGTGGCCTATATCAGAGGATTTGATGGCTCTTTTCTCTGCTCTGAGAGGTTTTTCTCCTTGTATTCCTTTATTCCCCTCTCGTCATCAAAAGCCAATATATTTAATTGATGTTTATATGCTTTAAGTGCTGCTGTGATCAAAAAGTCACTTCCCACCTTTTTTTCAGATTTTAAAAGTGTGGTTGCTTAACACCTGCCTGGCAAAATTTTGAGCTTTGATATTATCTAAAGGCTGTTTACTTTAAGTGCAAGTTTTGGATTTCACGGTCCCGCCATTACTCACTATAAGCATTGTTTCCAGTTTCTCTTGGGCTTCCAATGGTCCCAAGAAAAAACAAAAACAATGTTTATGCAAAATTTTATGGGGATAAACAAAGAGTATTATGGTATTTTCGGAAGTGCGCCAATAGGTCACGCCTGAATTTTGTTTTGTGTTTGTTTCAATTTGCTCAACTTTCCCGATACCTTTCTTATCTCATTATCACAAAAGATATAAAGATATAACTGAAAAAATAAACGGTGATTGTTTTTTTTCAAATTTTATAACAGTATTCGCGTTACCAGCAGCAGCTGCAGTTGGGACAGAAGCTGTGGCAATAGGGGCATATTGCACAGCAACGGCAACTTTTATGATTACGAAAAACTGTTGCGACTACGCAAAATGGTTGACCGATTTCAAGAATGACAAGCTGCCAAAACTGGAAATGTTGAATCAGAAGATAAAAGAATGCGAAGAGCGCATAGCACTCGCAAAGAATCAGGTGAAAGTGCTCAAAGAGGATGAGTAGTGGTAGTCAGAACAACAGTGACGGTACAGCACACTTGTGATTGCACAGGATATCAAAATGATAATATGGAAGCTATTGTAGTTTTTTAAAATCTTTAAACACGATCACGCATTGTGAAACTTAATGATGTTAAAAAATGTAATCAGCTTTTTAAATAGTCTGAAGGATTCCGTTCACGACAGCAACCTCATAGATGCTATCTTGTCATTTTTATGGTAGACGATTTTCTCGTCAAAGCACGCGTACTTCAGGACTGCTAACGGTT
>JALIRR010000083.1:112500-115000 GCA_023091755.1 Montipora sp. Colony 1 RG-2022 | reverse complement strand
ACCATACAAAACAGGAGAAAAACGTTTCACAGAAGTGCTGAAGATATAGCAAGTTATTGCAAGCCCTTCCCTCAAGGGTACGAAAAATGGCTGAAAGAAAGTTGTTTTATTAGAGATTTTGTATTCATGGCCGAGTGTAAGAAACTGTGACTGTGCACGTGATTTGAGATCAATAGACCTTTTCGGCTTGTACATTTTGTTTTCCCATTTCAGACCACGCGATGTTCTCAAGGGAATGTTTCTTTTGTTTTTTCATGAGTTATGCATACATATGCACGTGCATAACACGACATTTGAAAGAAACTGTTCCCTAAAGTAACATCACATGGTCTGAAATGGGAAAACAAAACGTACAAGCTGAAAAGGTCTATTGAAGAAAGTAAAAAAATAAACTTTTGATCGTAATGCGACAGCGAGAGACCCAAACTCAGCCAAACGCATATAAATACATCAACTTCACTTTGCTTCTTATCAAGACATTAGCAACTGAGTACAAAATCTCTCATAAAACAACAAAACATCGCCGACTTACCTTCAACCATTTTGTGTACTTTTGAGGGAGGCTACTCACCAGCTGACTAATTTGGCGGGAAAAAAGAGAGTTGTGTCACGGCGTGAAACATGATAAAAATCCACGGAAGTCTCTACAAGTCTGCAGTCTGAATTTGTTGCACACCGCCAACACAGAGACCTTAGCATACCCTTAGTGTAGTTCATTCTGACACAATACTCAACTTTGACTTACTGGTATTATTATCATACGGCCTTCGCTTTCAATTTTTCTTTTTCTGCTTAAGTAACTCCGGACTATAAACAAGTACTGTGTTCGGCTTTTGTGATCCGGAACAATCAAAATCAACGCAAATTGAATGCCTGAGGCTACGCCCTGATAATTGAAGACCGCCATCTTAAAAATTAACGGGAATTATGGACTATTGCTGGGGAAATATTGTGCTAAAAATACTTCTTTTTGAACAAGTAAACATAAACAGCCTGTGATTTCAAACTAACGCTAGGGTTCTTGGCCAACAATGCACATCCTAGACTCGCGAATTACATGCAAGCAGATTAATCATTAATATGTCAGTTTAGTTGCATGGATTCAAAGATCTTAACCATTGGGACGAGAGATTGCTTGCCATTCAGCCAAAAATTCTGAAATATTTCGTGTGAAAGGCAAATCCTTAGACCAGTTTTCGGAAATTTCAACTAAATTCACAGTTAAATCGGTTTAAATTAAACCCGTGTTTCAAGGAGGATTAAATATTGCTACATATGGGCAGCCATAGGCCTACGAGTAGCTGACAAACGAAATACAAACTGCAGCAACTGGAAAAGCTAAGACGGCATGAACTATTTTTGACATATTAAACACAGCCCTTAGCTATCTGTTTGACCCTGAAGAAGGGTATGTCCTCCTGAAATACCAACTTCTCGCCCTTTTGGAGAACTTTGGTGAGCCCCTAAAAGAAGATGATATACCATCTACAATAAAGCCACACTTGGATCAACTAAAGAGGAATCTGAGTGAAGCCGAAAAGCATCTTGGGAAGATCGAGTAAGAGGTCACTGAACTCTTAGAGGTTGTTTGTTCATTCCGTTATTAATTGAACAGGAATTATCACTGAGTGAAGACCATGATGTAGCCTTATCTGACGAGGCTGAGGCCGCTTACAAGGTCTAGTAACTGCGATGGACTGGCATCCCATTTAGGGGGGAGGAAAAAAGAAAAATACTCCTAGTCGCTTCATGGCACAGAAACCGGGATAAGCGCCGGCTCTGATGGGTCACTTGGCTCGTAAAAAGACTTTCACACCTGTTAACACTTTGCAAGCGGGGGTGAAGGCGAAGGGTGTTGGTGAAGGGTGTTTGCAAGCTTGCACTACGTAAGATATATTTCATACAATCTCTTTATATGATAAGAACATGTTGTAAATATTGGAATTCTCTCTAAACTGAGATAATAAGTACGTGGATTTTGGTATCCTCAAATGAAATTGTATTATGCTTCAATGTGTCAGTTAGAAAAGGGGAGGATGATTGAATTCGTCTATTCCTAGGAAACGTCTATTCCTTCGCAGATGAATTAACAAAGGCAGCCTCTCAGTTAATGTGTGGGCCCAACGTTGGTCCGACCGGGGTGCTAACCTGCAACCTTCCGCACGGAAATCAGATGCTTGACCAACTGAGCCGACCTGTTGGCATAGGTAATCACACGATTTCAAATGCAATTTGGAATAAATAAGCACGAGTGCATTTTTTCAATTTTTCAATTTGTAGCCTTTGAAAAGATTTACAAGTGCTTATTTATTCCAAATTGCACGAGAAAAATCGTGTGATTACTTATTAATAATATACATGAAAAAATTCGAGATGGTATAGCAGAAGAAATGCACGCGTATTACGCAATCAGGGAAAAATTGCGCCATCCAGCGCGCCCTCTTGATTTGAAAACAAAAGATTTGATTGGTTCTGACCAAACCCTATTGTTTATTAGCCG
>JALIRR010000083.1:77500-92500 GCA_023091755.1 Montipora sp. Colony 1 RG-2022 | reverse complement strand
ATTGATATTCAAGCCATGATGAGCAATAAATTATTTATTGACTTTAAACAGGAGACGGTTGCTTTAAATTTCAATTTATCAGTCCTTATCCTGATCTGCCTGTCTGAGATTTCAAAATAAGCTGACACCGATTTACTTCTGGACTGGGTATAACTTAAGAGTACAAGTAAGTAATACAGTCAGGTCAAAAGTCCAAATTGCTAATTCCTAGCTAACTCAATCTAGCTTTTGCTTTTGATTATGCAAATGGTACATGAATTTCTAGTCATTTCGGTTGGAATAGAAAAAGAGGAATACGTCTTTAAAGTTCCCATCTTTTTTGGAAACCTTCCAGTGGACGGGGTTGTACTTGTAACATTTGGATTTCCAACCGGATTTTCGGCGGTTTTTGCTCACAAATGGTAAACGCTAAAAAATTCTGCAACCATGGCAACGTCAGTTCGTGACGTAAGCACCTCTCTGCTCTATCCATTCCATGGAATGGAATGGAATGGATAGAGCAGAGGAGTGCTTACGTCACGAACTGACGTTGCTCTATTCATAGATTTAAAATCCTGGAATTAAGTCGCAGTTCTTAGAAGAAGGCGACTAGTTTAACCGTTTCGTGGTGGTATTCATTCGGCGCAAACATCGATTGGAATAGCTTTACCACTGCTGGAGAACGATTTATCTAAAATTTCGAAAGAGATTGGCCTTTACAACCCGTTACTTCTTGTTATAGACGGTATGTGCAGAATATTCACCATTGCTTTTCGTTATGCAATGATCCACTTGCATGAATGTAAGTAAAACGTAGCACATAAATAATTGGTGGAGAAGCCTTATTCTCTTATTTGGTTTTCAAGTGTTTGTTTTGCGAAAAGGGGTGTAGAAATATTGATTATGTCCTTTGCTTTTATCTCACAGTCATATCCTGAGCTGATAATAAAATAGCTTGTGTTTCCCTTTGTGTTATGGAAATTTCCGCGAATTTCCCCTCGGCAGTGAATCTGACGTCTGCTCTTTCGAGATTTTCTCGCTGGATACTTTTCGCACTACGTCCACAGACATAGAAAATTCTCCCTTCATTTTAATCTTCGGAAGCGCAGGGGCACAAAGCAGGAGGATGGAGGGAGGGGGGGGGGGGGATGCAAAATATTTACAGAGGCCGAGACAAATTATTAGCAACCCATTTTCTTCCGTGATTTATGATAACTATAATCCTAGATATATGTTCTGAATTAAGTCAGTAATCTTAAATCTTATTGAGTTCGGCAAAGGGGTTCGTATACTTAGAAATCAGTCAGGCGAGTATCGGTCGATGCAATTGGCCGCCATGTTATATAAATCCAGACGAGTGGCTCTGGGAATAAGTGCATGCGCAATTTATTTTTGTCTTCTTCCGTTTTTTCCGTGTTTCGTTTTCATTCTAGCCTGTTCCTGTACTCGACTGATTTCGCCGTTCTTTTAAAGGTGAAAAAAGTTGTGTTGATTTATTCTAATTATTGGTGGCACACACGATTGAAGCTATTTATCAGAACATCAAAAAGCTGCAGTGTAGTGTTGTGCCTTTCTTGGCAATAGACTCGTTGCAGTTCACACCCCCGAACATCCAATGCAGCTTGTGATTGTCAACCCACTGTTTTTTCACGGGTGGTTCAAGTTCTCTACTAAGTTAAATCGTACGCGTGCACATCGACTGTCATCTTCATCTGATCTTTCCGCTCCTGAATGTGATAGCCTGAAAGAAATCTTTCTCAAGCTTAAGTACCCTGAGGGACTCATTAATTCTACAATTACCAGATTCATTGAGTCACAAGACCAAGAACAAGCACTTGATATTCAAGTTAATAAGCCCGTTGAATTTGAGAATGGTGGCATGGAGCCGTCGAAACGTCATTCTTTTATATCGCTGCTTTTTATTCTTAATTGCTTATCCAACTTTTTTCGTTGTTTTTTTTTATTATAACAAACCAGGGTTAGTTGAAGTCGAATGTAAATCGCAGGAAAACTTTTAACACAAGTCAGCAAGTTAACTAAACTTGCCCCTTTTATTTCTGGTTAATTCTTGCAATTGCGTGCGACAAATTTATGATGTCCAGGTTAAGTCCAGGTTTGGCGTGGATAGCTTACACATGCGCGCCTAGATGAAGGGATGTTGTTTCTCAAATGGATTTTCTTCGGGACAGTTTAACGGACTCCATCTACCTTCAAGGATCCGTATGTGATACTGTTATAACAACCTAGACGGCCCTTAAAAATGAGTGGTTCATTTTATTTTAAATCCACGAGCTAAGCTACTTACAAAACAACGTACTCTCTATCGAAAACGACTCGAATGTAAACATTTATTTAAACATGTGACATTTATATAGTCAGCCAATAAAGGATCGTTCATTACAAACGATACAGTGTAACGATACGTGTCAAACAAAAAGAGCATTCACAAACTTCTGATAATCCCTAGAAAACGAATGCAACTAAGAAATATTAACTATGGGTGGTTAGTACAGAGTTCACAAAAGCATTTTTCCCAGCCGAGCTTACATTTCTAACGCTGCTTTAGCACATCTGAAGAAAGGGGTCCTCAATGCAACACTAGTAGGTGAATTGTCTTATAGTGGGCAATCAATTTAGGCAATATCAAAGAAGAAGATCTGCGCGTGAAGTTGGGCCGGGGCCAGCTGGTTAACTTTGCTTCCATTTCACGAAAGTTCCAAACTCAGTTTTAAATTTGATACTAAGCATATTAATTATTTTTTATGTAATGCCGGTGGAACGCCTTGTGAGAGCTTGCACATCGCTTTTGCTTTATGGAGACTAACTGCCTGATACTGTAACTAATAGGCCAACGCAGATAAGAAAGAGTTCTGAGAACATTATAATTGGTATTTCCGAACCTGTCTGATAAAGTATGATAACTTCAAATTACAAGATGACTACAATAATCAAAACGAGGAAGAACGTACGCCATACATAGCTTCAATGAAACATCAGTTCCAAGGACGTTACTTATTCTGCATGAGGCAGCTATCTTTGAATGAGTTAAACATAAAAGATCCCATAAAAGACGTACCTTGCGGAGCTAGAGAAAAACATCCTCTATTTCGACACTTTGCTGGGGATCGATGAAGTATGAGCGGATCGATTCTGGGGAAGATCCCAAGACCCCATATACCAATAATTCCCATTTTAACACTTGAAAGCATGAAAACGTTTAACGAACCATTGTGGAATTCACGATTCCCGTACACTTATGCACTAATTTACTTGCAAGATACTCACTTTTAACATTGAAAGAATTCACTTTGTCTTAGGGAATTTGACGTGAATATAATGGCTGGGGTTTCTTCCAAAACGGCTTCCGATCAGGTGACGGATACCATGAAGGAAGGGCAGAAACACCTCACCTCTCTTGGCACACCAATGATAAATGCCTATGAGTTCCTGGTAAACACAATAAAATCCATGCCAAATGGATGGGCTGCGATGCCGTGGGCTGTGGATATCTTAAAAAAGGCTCTCTCCTATCTGTTCGACCCTGAAGAAGGTTATGTCCCCTTGAAAGACCAGATTGTCGCCCTTTTGGGATCCTTTGGTGAGACCCTAAAAGAAGATGATTTACCATCTACAGCAAAGCCACACGTAGTTCAATTGGAGTGGAACCTGACTGAAGCCAGACGGCTTCTTGAAAATATTGAAGAAAGGATCACTGAACTCTTAAAGGTTGGTTGTTCATTCCATTATTACTGAATTTAACAGGAATTATGATGACCAAGGTGTAGGCTTATCCCCCAAAGCTGACGGGGCTAACGCAGAAGACATAGTCCAGACCGAATGTAATAACTGTTTTATTAAATAACGCAACCCGTTAACGGTTTAGGAGCGAAAGGTGGGAGTAAAAGTCGCACGAGGCGACAGCCGAGTCGACTCTAGCTTTCTCAGTGCTTAGCAAACCTCCCAAGTGCAACTATAACTCAATAGTACCCGCTGAACGATTTACTATTTGTTTTATAACATAACCAAAACATCTTGTGACAGTTTATGGCATCCTTTGTCTTATTTGAGTGCCTCTCGCTCACTAACTCGTCAAGCTGGCTTGCAAATCGGTTTGCAAGTTGTTCGGGCAAAATACCCGTTAACGGGTTATACATAACATTTCTAAGACTCTTTTTCATAAAGATGCGAAGAAATTTCAGTATTTCTCGGTACACTGGTCGGTCATTTAGTTGCAGTTCTTTTCTTGTATTTAATTTTTCTTTAAATAGCTTTTTTGTAGTGGATTCAGACACAGCGTTTTACTGAACTACCCTCAATTTTTTGATACATTGGTTGCTTCGGCCCAAAGTATATATTTGATTTTCTACGAGAACTGTTTTTCACTATGTGTTAAATATAGTTTAGTTTATCCGAGTTCTACCACTTTAGTTGTGAGGATCACAAAAGAGAGAACTCCATTTGAAAGTGTGCTTTTCAAAAGGACAGACAATAACATGGGTACTCCATACCCCAGATGCTGTGTAGGGGTGGCTTTTAAAGTCTCGCAATGTTAACAGCCAGTGTTCAGACAGGGCCGATGGTTTGTAGTGCTTATCCGAGAAAACTTTAATTTGTTATTTCATTAGGGAAGAAAAGTATGTTATTATATAAACACCAATGAAATACCAAGTGAGCTTTCCCGCGAAAACATGATATCTTCACATGTGAAAAGATCACTGTTGCTATGGTTACATATAAAAATCGCCCCTTTCGTTGCCTTTTGTGAAATGATCTAGTATTTCATTGGTGTTTACATAATAAATTTTTCAACACGAGAAGAGAAATTTCGTATCTCCACTCGGCCATGTAATATCCTCTAGATTCTTCGCACATGAAATAAAAAAGTTAATGATCCCAACGTTGATCCGAGCGGGGTGCGATCCTGCAACCTTCCGCACAGATATCAGATGTTCATCCAATTGATGGGCCGACCTGTTGTTCAAGTTACAAATGGTTATTCCATCTCGCAATTTTTTTAAAAAAATACTCTTACTTTAGTTTATAAAGAGCAACTTTGGACGTAGCATAACCAAGACAGAGTTAAAAAGGATTAACCTTACAAACACCATGATAGATATGGATCTTCGTGTGTGCAAAGTACACGTCGCGGATGCACAGGCAGAATTGCAGGAAGTTGAAAAGAAAATGGGTGCTGTTTTAAAGATGTATGGCCTAACAGTCGCAGGGGTTGTTGGAGGTAAGTGGTATTCAAAAATGACAATGATGATGATGATGATGATGATGATGATGATGATAATAATATTATTATTATTATTCATGTGATATGTACATGTTGTCGGTCAAATCCGGTATCAGGTTGAATTCGGTTTTTCCTAGGTTAAATTGGTGATCCTCATTTACTTATCAACCCCCCAAAAAGGACTGAAAACACCTAAATCTTCCCTCGAGCTCTTTATTCGTGCGCTTACCTATTCCGGCAGTATCAACATTACAATTGACATGAGGTCATGATGGAACAAATGGACCGAGACGAAGTCGAGGTCCACTATCCAGTCATCTTGACCGAACAATCTTGGTCAATAAAGGATTTATTATATGACTTAAAACACCAAAAAATGATCTTTGATCTTGCGGGACCAAGCGAGAAATCCCGAGCGGGCAGTATCGCTCCATCTTGCCCGCTCGGGTAGCCAATCAGAGCGCGCGATTTGGTTCATCTTGCCCGCTCACGGAGCTAGTCATATAATAAAACATAATAATGGAACAAAGGAGGACTGTACTATGTACTTACCAGTTCTCGAAGTCGGACCCTCCAGATCTATACAAAAAGTTATACAAAATTTCATTAAATAAATACGTTTTGAAAGTCTCGAGAATATCAGATTTTTAAATGTGTTCTGGTAGAGCGTTCCAAAGTTGTGGCGAGGCGACAGCAAAAGCTCTAGATCCATAAGACTTCAAATGACAGCTGGTAGGGTTAACACGGAGCGATGTAGGTGAGTGGAGAGTTCTTGAAGGACGGTGGAGACCTATGAGTTTTTGCATGTGCGAGGGAGACAAATCATGCAAAGCCTTGAAAGTGAGAATTAAAGTCTGGAACTTTATGGGTTCAGTAATTAGTAACCAGTGTAGATCTTTCAAGATGGGAGTAATATGGTTGTATTTCGTGGAAAATGCTATTAAACGAGTGGCGGCGTTTTGTACATACTGTAGTTTTTTAACAGCATATTTCGGGAGATTGCACAGGAGGGAGTTGCAGTGGTCAAGTTTGGATGAGATAAAGCATGCATAAGTGTTTTGGCAGTTTTCGTTGATATAAATTTTCTGATACATGATAGATATCGTGAATATACATAGCCTATTTTTAAAGATTTGAATATTATGAAGTTCCTTGATGTTATATATTATTTAAACTGTGTCTTTATGTTTAAATTTCATTCACGTCTGCTATCTTCTGCCTTCCTTAATTGCTTTACCCTCGTATCCTCAAGGCACAAGTTTAAAACTAGGCTTGCTTCCAGATCGACGTTTTGTATAGCTTTAGCGAGAACAAATTACGGTAAATTTAATATTTGCTTTAAAGGAGCTATTCTTTGGAATAATATTGACGAATCTCTGAAGTGTATAAGTCTCAGCAATTTTAAGCGTTCCTTAAAAAGTTAAAAAAGGTTATTTTCGATTCCTATTAATATATTTTTTGTTTTCTCCCTCCTGTTGTTTTATCTATTCCCTGATTATTGTAAGTTGTTTGTATTTAAATAATTATTTTGTTGTAGTTGTTGTTGTAATTTTGCTTTTATACTTGTGCCTCCATTTAACAACTACTACTATTGTAACTTGACTATTACTATGTCTCCTAGCTAGACTAGCTTTTTAGTTATTTGCTACCCTACATAAGTTGTATTAATTTTTGTTCACTTCTCCTTTTTCATCGGTGGTATAAATAAACCTTGTTTGTTGTTGTTTGTTGTAGATTACGAAGGTGATAGAATGCAGATTTACATACAGTAGTAATATCAGGCAGCATTAACATGGTACTGTCAAAAATGACACCAATATTCCTGGCAGTTTGAGAAAGTTGAACGGTGTCTTGACTAAAGGAGATCGACGGCAAGCATTGCTGTAGTCTAAATTTTGAGTGAATAAAGAGGAACTCAGTTTTTTCTTTATTCAATTTTAGTTTGTTGATACTCATCCATTTGTCCAGATCAGTCAGGCATAGCTCGATACGTTCCACAGCTTCAGTCACTTCCAGGTCATTATTTGTTGAAAAGGAGACGTAAAGTTGCTTATCGTCAGCACAGAGGTGAAATTGCAGGTTATGGTGTCGAAATAAGTCAGCTAATGGTGCAGTATACAGTAAATAGAGAATAAGTCCAAGCACAGATTGAACCTTGTGGTACTCCACAACTGAGGTTACGAGGTCGGGATTTATTCCCATTAATCAGAACAGATTGAGTGCGACCAGTAAGGTAAGATTGAAACCAGCTGAGAGCAATTCCGCTGATTCCAAATTTAGAGTTTAATCTATTAAACAGGATTTCGCGGGGCCACGGTGTCAAAGGCAGCATACAGATCAAGAAGAAGAAGTATAACGCACTGACGATTATCAATAGCACGCATGACATCATTGTGCACACGTACAAGAGCAGTTTCAGAGCTATGGAAAGGCTTGTAGGCCGACTGTACTGGCTCGTGAAGGCAGTTACTTAGCAAATACTCATGTAGGTGCACAGCCACAACTTTTTCAATGATTTTTGAGACTACTGTAAGGTTTGAGATCGGTCTGTAATTTCTGAAGATTTCGTAATCTAAACAAGGTTTCTTGAGAAGAGGTGTAAGGACAGCAGTTTTAAGAGAAGAAGGCAGATAGACAGATTCCAGAGATAGGTTAACGACCTTGCAAAGTGTTGGTAGGAACATTTCAGTGCATTCTTTCATCAGTGCGGAAGGAAGTGGGTCTAAGATGCATGACTTTAAGACGACTTTACGAGCAATCTTAGACACTTCATCAGTAGATGTAAGTGAAAAATTATTTAGTTGGCATTTTAGTGATGGTGAGTCAAAGGTTAGGCCGAATTCGATTCCCTAGCCTACGCCACAGACGAAACTAAACCTCTGGTTATGTCCGTCTGTGAACCAGTGCCGAAATCTTTATTCTGGGCCCCCAGCAGCGTACCTGGATTTGAGTACACGCCATGATATTAAGAAAAACAAATAGTTCGACAAGACTGGTAATAGCCAATCAGGTTAAAGGGAAATTTGAATCTTACTTCCGCTTGTTCATTGAGTCCGTTCGGGGTCCAGAACAAGGATCTCGGCGCTTGCTTCCCAGACGTCACTAACCAATGTCTGCGATGTAGGCTATCGATTCCCCTTTCCATGCTATATTGATGTGGGTTTGCTGGCTCTCTACTCTGTTCCCAATGGTTTTTATCCCAGTACTCCGGTTTTGCCCTCAAATCAAAAACCAAAATAGATTTTGTGTGATTTAGTTTCATGTGATTTGATTTTATTTGCGTTCTCCCGATGAGTGGAGCATAAGCTTGAGAGACTTCAGATTTCACATTTCTTTTCCTATGATCGTATCCCCTGACTTCAACGGTACTGTGACATTTATAACCTCACAATTCATTCACATTATTATACAAACCAAACATCACCTGAGTTTGTCTGTTATTTACTTTGATTGATATCTCAGATATTTTAACTACTCTCATTGGTTGCGGTTGCATGAGGGAGTTAACACTAGTGTTAACTCAAGTAGTATGTTGTGCAGTGTTCTCCTAGGGATTCAAAACACCAGAGAGTTGCCACTAGAGTAGAATCAACATTAGTGTTACATCGTGTTTCTCTCAAGTTCTCAAGTGTGATCGCAATCATTGTCACAAAAGATATAAATAGATTTAACAGAGGGTTTTTTTTTTCAAATTTAATAGTAGGTGTTGGTGTGATGACATCTGGGATAGGACTGGTAGGCGCGGCATGTACAGCAGCGGTCACTGTTGGGATCTGTCGTAAAATTATGGAAAAGTGTTCCAGCTACGCAAAGTGGTTGGATGAGTTCAAGACAAACAAGCTGATAGAATTGAAAAGTTTGAATCAGAAGATAAAAGTAATCGAAGTGAAAGTACCATGCTTAAAGCAAATGATGGACGAGATTGAAGAGACTCCCGGGTGCTGCTCTTTTGCGTTTTGTCAATGGTTAAGTAAACTCTGTCGTCGGCGAAGACTTCATCATTGAAGCCTGCTACACGTACGGATAAGTACACTATATTTTTGCTTACACCTTTTATCACATACGGGACAAAATTACTGAATGCTGATTGGCTGAGGTTAGGGAATTTTTTCTTAATCACGAGGGCACTTATGGTATTCAAGAGGGCATGATTACTTGACCCTGATTGGTTAACAGTTGTTTATCCAGAGCAAGCGAAGTTACAAGAGAATCTTCTTCCAGATTAATTAAACTACCTTTTTGTCCACATATAAAATACATTTGCTGCACTAATTCTGTTGACAGGAACGATTTATTGAATTGAAGTTTAACCGAATGGGAGCGTGTTCATTGTCATTGTCGCGGCCCTGAACGTGCTTCCCTCAATAAATTTGCCTTCAAGTGAAAAAGATTTAATCGCAATGTGCCCTCGTGCAATAAACAACTTTCGATATATAAAAATTCAGTCCTAAACAAAAGGTATCAATCATCTCGAGGCTCTTGGGAATAAACTCGTACAAATCCTTATATTTATTCCCCAGAGCCTCGAGATGACGTCTTTTGTTTTGGACTGAATTTTAATATATCGAAAGTGGTCTATTAAGGATTAGTATCACCCAACTAGTGGACTAATGCAAATCCTGCATTTTAATTGGCTACGCTACTAGATGACTATTAGTAATAGTCCTCGATTCGCCTCATGGGCTATTGACCCGTAGCCCTTGCGGGCGAAGGGTCTAATTGTTAATTAATTTCACTTGTATTTTCAAAGTTTACAAATTGATCTCGTCGCGAATTTTGTGAAAAGTTCGAAAATACGCGTGAAATTAATCCTTAATTGCCCTCGGGCCCATGCGATTACTAACTTCTTACTAACCTAGCGCTAGGGCCGTACTGGGGAATATTGGCCCGAGGTCGTGGCAGTACGGACCGAGCGCAGCGAGGTCCGTACAAAAACGACCGAGGGCCAATATTCTCCAGTACGGCCCTCGCGCTAGGTTAGTAAGAAGTTTATTACATGGCTTTTAAATTACCTTTAATTTTGATTTGTTTTTGCAAGCCCGTAATCGGCCCGTGGGCGTTACGGGAGAATAATGCCCTACAATTCAGTCACAATGAGCCAATCAGAGCGCGCGCACTATTGTAGCCATATAATAAATATACTAATCACACCTTTTAATTATAGTACATTATTTTATTTGCTTACACCTTTAATAAAGTGTTGTTTGTTTCAAAGGTTTCTATCAAACTAGGAGACTTTCATCGTTTTGTTCAAGCAAAGATCCCACTCTAGACTCTCAAGTCTCATATGATTTTCAAAGTGACATCCCCAGTCTGTAATGCTAAACACGCAGGCAAGGCTGAGAGATATCTTGGAGTGCGAATCATGGGATGAACACTTGCACGGTTGCCGAAGGCATTTTAAGTTTTTTGTTTTCTTTGAATAATCTACCTGAGCGGTTTCACAACAAAGCCGATTTAGCTAATTTTACGTCACATTTTCACCAAACTATTTTAAATATTAATAACGTAGCAGTCGTAGCAATTATTGCTTGTAACAACAATTATAACCAGTTCTGTTTCTTGAAATCTCTATTGATTAAGAGGTACAAACCTCAGCTTAATTATGGCATCAAAGCCGCTTAAAGATATCGTATTGCTTTGGCAGCTTATATATTCCTTATACTCTCCTTATATTTTTGTTCTGCATTTTTTGTTGTTGCAGTAATTGGCGTTTAAACTTTGTTGTTTTCAAGAATTCAGTTCAGAGGAAGGTTCCTACTATTGAGCCCCTACCTAAAGAGCGGGCATCTTGTTTTTTTTTTTTATGGCAGACGATTTTCTCGTCAGAGCACGCGTACGCATATTTCAGGACGTCGAGTACTCGCTCAGCTTACATGTAGACATTGTTTTCTGAAACTTGTTGTCATATTAAAATAACTGTTCTAATATAAGATAACCTTGTTTGTAGCTGTATTTGGGATCGGTTTTTTTTTCTTTTTAGTTTTTATATTAAGCAGTTGTCTTACCTCTCTCGCCAACCTTGTCGAGAATGCTACACACTTCAATAGTCATATTTCAATCGTTCAGTTTCATTTAATTTTTATTTGATTCCTTTCAAAAAGAAAGGCACGTGAGAGCTAGGCGCATCCAATTCTCAAAATTTTCGATGGCCTTCCCATGTTTTTATTTGTGGAAAAGGAGCGATGTCAGTTGAAACGCCGGGTCCTACTCAAGACATCGCCGTGACAAAGTTTTTCCCGGGCAATTCAGAATTGCTGGTCGTCGGCTTTCTTTTTTTTTTTTTCTGTTATAGTTTTTTTCCCTTTTTTTAAAGAAAAAAATATGACCAATTTTACGTATCGAACCAAGAGCGAATTAGATAAGAGTGTTGATCTATCACTTTACAGTCTTGCCCCGGCACAATCACAAATGGATTTATTTTTAGATACAACCTGCTCGGGTCTATTTTATTCCGAAAGGCTTGGCTACTAAGCATGGCATCTACCACTAAAAATAGCATCTAGAAAGACCTATAGACCCATATCACTCAATGTCCAAACAAAAGATTTTGCCCGTCGAACCTCTCATTCAGAGTGAGGCTGGACGGGCGAAGAAAATGCAAAGACAATGCAAAGACAAAGCCTTTATTCCCCACGGACTCCAAAATGGCCGCCGCGTGATAAAGGTGAATTGCCTGTAGATTGACTCAAGGGAACAAATCAACGAAATCAAAGGCCCAAAACATTTATTCATGATACAAATATAAATATTTGCTCCAAACTTCTCGTTTTGAATTTTAGATAACTTAACGAGGTTATCCTCATGTTTTGTTTTTCCAACGGACACTCCCACTTCTGGTTGGTAAAAGCCGATAATATTGGGTACTGATAGAGCAAGTTTTGCTGTTGTCGACATAAACCGCAGCCTGTGGATATATTCTTTAACTTTTTTCTTCTTCAGGCCACTTTCCGAATTTCGGAACGACTCAATTTCACTGTCAAACTTCCCGGTATCCGCCATCTTCAATAATTTTAATATGTTATCGTGTGTCCCGTTGTTCTGACACGTCACAGTCATTGAAGACAACGGCTTTGGCAAACTCCAGTTGAAAGTGAAATAAGCGATTCAGAAATCCATTTGTTTGCTCAGAGAAGTGCTTATATGTGGAACAAACGTAGTTGGAAACATCCCCTTTTGTACCATGTGGGTTCGGCCCCAGCTCTCTTCACGCGACCATTAAGAAGACTCAAATTTCTGTTCATAATTTATTATATTCAGCAGAAAGTCAGGAAAGTCTCATCATCTTTGCCCTTGCGAATTGCTATTTCTCTAAAGCTTTATTGGAGTATTTCAATCCTACTTCACAATGAACGCACCCTGGCCATTAGTCGTTAGCTAATTTCCACGATTTCTTGCATTGTCAAGATTGATAAAGCACTGAGTTAACGGGCAAACACAGTTGTTGTTTGAAGCAGTCCTGCACCGAAAAGTGGTACTTATTTTCAAAGTCAGGCAGCACAACGGCAAAATGTAAACAACTCCACATTTCAAGGTTCGTACGCACGCGAAAAAATCTTGGCATTGAAATTGAACGCAAATGGTGGGGAAACTCCTAATGCCATACAAAAAAAAAAGACGAAAAACATTTCACCAAAGTTCTGAAGATACACCAAATAATCGCAAGGCGCAAGTCTTTTTTACGATATTGAATATTACGTGCGATTTTCTATTCGACATTCACAGATAAGCCAGTCCTTCAGTATAAATTAAGCAGTAATCATTAAGGCAACCCTAAATTTTCATCACTCTATAGCTAATTTAAACCATAGAAAATTCTTCTTTTTTTACCAAGCTTAACAGTGATTTAACTAATCTGCTATAACGTTTCAGCAGTGCATAACAATAAATCTCTTGCAGGCCAAGCAAATTTTGTGCATTTTGTTGTCCTCTGACTCTCCTCCAAGATTCAGAAAACCCAAAAATGGCCATGACATGTCATCGATGCCAGAATCCCTCCGATTCCCGCCCGCATGTATTTCTTCCTGGAATATATGACTGGAAGAACTGTCCATTTCATGCATACAAGAACAGCAGATCTTGCACTCGCAGATCTCGCACACACGCGACCACTTTCCAAATAAGGAGAATTTTCTGGCTCGACAGCAAAAGCACAGCCTCCCATTGGTTAGTTCTTTGAAGAGTCTTTCTTCCGGGTCCAAAGCCTCTAATTCTAACATTGCTAACGTACGGCGTATGTGTTTGACTTCCTTCATCGTCATATAAATTTTGGAGGTTATGGCGATGGAACGGATACTCTCTGCAAGAGATGGTGGAAAAACTGGATCACAGTGAACATCATTCATGATGTCAAACCAGTCAAAGTTTGTGTTTTGGATGCAAGTTAATTCGCCAAGGGAAAAGTAGCTCGAATCGCTCGAGCTGCTCGCCTTTCTGACGTTTTCTGAACTCTCTTCGTGTTCACTGAACGGGCTGTAATTGTTGTTCTCGTCTTCATCCGAGCTCGTAATCTGAGGGGTTCCCGATCGGCTGATGCTCGGAGAAATATCGATTTCAACGGTGGAGGAAGAATCCCAACGATTGATCAACTCCGTTAATTTGATCGCTGGTTTCAAACATTTACGTTTTGTAGGCGTAAAGTTTGGGTCGCTAATAGCAACGCCAGTCTTTTCTTCAAAGTAAATCTCTCTGACGCTTTTCAAGACTGGCCGTGGCGTTGGTTTCAGCTTCGGTGGTGATCGGATCTCACTCAATAATGTATCGTGCAGACTCGGGCTTCCCTTCGGGAATTGCTTCACTTTACGAAGGCTCGCCTTTGTTAGCGGAGGTCGTGAGCGAATGAATTCCAAGATAACATCGTGCGCATCTTTTTTCACTTGAGCTGTGATATTGACATGATTCAGAGTGTATCGCTTGTGCTGAATATCTTTCAGAAGGATCTCATACGGTGAGAGCTCGTATGTAGAAGGCGGGAATTTCGTTTGATCAACATGTCGCAAGCTGACCCCTTGTCGAAGCTCTCTCATCACTTGAAGCCATAACTGGGCCCATTCTGCCGCTTGCAAACTTTGTAAAAATGCCCAGTTTGTCGGCCCAACGCCCCGACCCCATGTTTGAGCGACGAGGGCTTGCCCATTACAAAGCTGTTGAAGAAATGTGGAGAGGTCCATAGCTTCGTTGGCAAGAGCTCTGGAAACGGCTCGAAAATGATCATCAGCATTTGAAATCTCCGTGGGCAGGTGGCTCGCGCAGCGATTCAGAACAGCTTCCAGCGTGATATCTACTCTAATAACCTCTTGATCATTGTCGGTGATTTTTCTTTCTCCTTTCGATGGAACACATTCGCGAGAGGTTCCCGGAGAGTCGAAGTTGTCGGGCAGCGATATTTCTTCATCTCCTTGTTCGCATTTTGTCATGTCGAAAATAAGACTTTCTAAACCTTCCTCTAGTTGTCTTTCAACCAAAGGCTCCATTCCGTAATCCAAGCACTCGTAGACAACTCGCCCCAAGTCGAAAAGCACAGCAGACTCCGCTTGAACCGAGCTGGATTCGTTTATACTCGTGAAGAAAACACTGCCATCTTTTCGCAGCTCAATGGTTGTCAATTCAATGTCAATTTTTTGCCTTCTTAAAGCCCCGAAACTTTCCTTGTGAATAGCGATCAACTCTTTAGCGCTTTGGTAACACACAGCCAAGGCTTGCTCCTCGCTTAGAGGCGCTCTGAAACATTTGAGAACATCGGACAGTAACATGTCGTCTTTTTGACGAAACATAACACGTTC
>JALIRR010000083.1:57500-72500 GCA_023091755.1 Montipora sp. Colony 1 RG-2022 | reverse complement strand
GTTCGGGCCCTGGCCCTGTGTTCTTGGACAAGACACTTTACTCTCACGGGGCCTCTTTCCACCCAGGTGTATAAATGGGTACCGGCGAATTTAATGCTGGGGTTAGCACTGCGATGGACTAGCATCCCGTCCAGGGGGGAGTAGAATTACTCCTAGTCGCTTCATGCTACAGAAACCGGGATAAGCTAATGGGCCACTTGGCCAGTTAGCCTACTAGGCAGAATACCCGTTTTAGAAACTGCATTCCGCCTGAGAAGGTTCTGCTCTTCCGACTGGCCCACGGAAACTCTTATTTATCGGAAAAAGGGCGTTTGAAACTCATCATAATGACCAGACCGACCATCGATGTTGCGCGCCACAATACTTTCAATCTGTTTTCGCGCGCTTTCGAATCTTGACGATGTTTGTTTACTTTGAGCGATTTTGAAAAAATCGCCCTTCCCCACCTATACACTTCGGTATCTCTGATCTGTTTAGTCAGGCAGCAAATTTTCAAAATTTGCCTGAAGGGGTCGTATTAGGAAAAGATTCAATGTTTATATAATTTTTGGTAAAACAAACAGAATTCGTTCTACAAACTCGTTTCCAGGGTCTCCATTGTCGTTAAACAAAGTGATTCGGTAAGTCGTAAGCTTGTACAGTGAGTAGACAGTTTTGTCGCTGTTATATATTTTGCAACTGCACACCGGCCTTTATCGTTTAATTTATAACACAAATTGTGATGTATATTTTTAGCGCCGGTAAAATAAAACAGACATTTTATCAAGGAAACGTAGTGTGTGGTATAGTTTTTATGATAGTGTATATTCTGCAGAAGCAACTTTAGCTAGTAACGAAATCTTCTTTTTTGCGAACTTCAATCGTCGCCCGACATCGAAGGTCGTATGGGTCACAAACGCTCTTGTATTTAGCTTAACCGCTTTTGTGGAATCTCCTGTGGGAATACAACATCAGCTGTTTTGACCTTTTTAAAACTTACACCGTAAAGTAAAGATTATTCATTGAAAAAAATACCTTGTGAACGATTACTTTTTCGCCCAGCCCTTGCGGGTCAAAATACAACGAAGACTCTACCCGAGTGGGAAAATGTTTGTCAAGGAAACCCACGTGACCAGCCCCAACCAGGGTCTCTCTCCTCATCGACAAAGAGACCGTGGAAACGAGGTTGTTCGTTCTAGTGCGACCCCCTCCTTCTTAGTTTTTAAAAATTTTGCGAGAAATTTGTTGAGAAGGATTGTTGCTATGGGAGTGTTGAAAACACTGACCCCCTAGTCCATCCATGGACTACCCCGACGGACCACCCAAATGGACTACCCTAAAACAGACTAAATCTAAAAAATACTATTTGGAATGAGTGCTATTGAAAGAACTAAATTGATAATCTACTTACATTGCATGCATCTTATCTATTTTTGTCCGCATGGCCACATGTGACTAAATTCAGCAATGGAACCGGTTTCACGTCACTTACATGAAGTAATCAGCCATCACAACACTTATCAAAAGCCAACCTGGGTGCTTAGACTTGAATACTGGCGACCAAGACCGTTTAAAATGGGTCTTAAGGCGCTGTTACTCTGTGCAATTTTTCGTGCAACTTGTCTCGCAGCGCCATTGCGAAACAAGTTGCACCAACTTTTGCCCGATGTAACCATACCTTGCAACGGCCAAAAACACTGCGAAACCAGTCGCGCAAACCGTTGCGGAAAGAAGAATTAAGTTCTACTTTCCGCAACGGTTAAGCATTGCGCAGTGTAACATCTGTCCTGCAGCTTGTATCCCAACGGTTTGCATGGAAAATTACACAGTGTAACAGCGCCTTTAGGCTTAGCACCAGGGGCACCCAACGTCACTTTTCGGAAAATATCTGTTCGGAAGGCGATTTGAGATCTAGAATTTTCGGATCATTTGTTGTAAAATTTCTTGCTTGCCTGCCTGTCCTAGGATTTTCGAACATCTTAAGATTGGTATAATTGCCCATTTTAAACGGATTTTTACCCTAAAAAGGTCACCTAGAATTTTCGGGAGCCTATTTTCTGGCTGAAATTTTCGAAAAGATAAGCTTTGATCCCTATAATTTTCGGATCACTATACTTTCAGCTAGGAAATCCGAACAGATGAAACATTTTTAGGGAATAAAAATATGCCTATATCTTCCGTTTAAATACGAAAATATGTTTAACAAAGCGATGTTTTGTGGTTTAGAACTATATTCTCGTTGGGTGCCCCTGTAGCACTAATCATAACGTTGCTTGTGATAAATGGTCCATATGGGTCAGTGTTTTCAGCTCTCCCTTGTTGCTTTGTTGCCATAACAACAACTTCATGCCTAAATTACCCAGAGTTCCTTCGGCGAAAGGTGCAAGAAACATCCAAACTGAACACCGGTAAACACACCTCTTTTTCCCAAGAAGATACCGCCAGGAAAGTTTGCTTCTACGTGGCCCTTAAAACACCTTCTTTCCAAAACAGAACAAGAGGAATTCTTCCCAAAACAAAATCTTATCGGAGAACGCTGTCAGTATCTGCACACATAACGTGAGCAGCGACTTCCTTGCATTCAGCTGAGAACGATCGAGACAGCGACTTCCCCTGAATGTTTTGCGAGGGGAACTAATTTCCAGCTGTGATCAGAAAGCACAAGGGGAAAAGTTGACGTTCAGAATTTTGCTTGCCAAGGAGTGTTTGGGATTTAAAAAGGCGTCTTTAGATCTGTTCGTAGGGCCATTATGAAAGAGGAAGACGTGGAAGTGGCGATAAAGGTAGTGGTTGTCGGGAATGGAGCCGTGGGTAAAAGCAGCATGATTCAGAGATATTGCAAGGGCATTTTTACAAAAGACTACAAGAAGACGATAGGAGTGGACTTTTTAGAGCGACAGATAAGGTTAGTGGAACCATGCTACAATAGTCTGGTTGATGAAGCGAAGGAGTGTTTTAATATATACCTAATCAGTAGGCCACTTGGTGATTTTGCGATATTTCAATTCTCTCCTGCATATTTAAGCAGTGTTTATGAGCTCAAATTATCGATCATCAGTGTCTTAAACCCGAATTTTATCCTCAGATCAACTAAAATTCGTTCTTTTGCAGTGTGCGCAGTGAAGATGTTCGACTCATGTTGTGGGATACAGCGGGGCAAGAAGAATTCGACGCCATAACGAAGGCTTACTACCGAGGTAATATTAAACCGGCGCTGGTTTCTATATGGTTTATCTCTTACAATGCAAGACACAAGCACACAAATTCAAATTAAAAACAAATTTCCCATGTAAGGTTTCGATACGGTCTGAAAGGAGTGATTACAGCTTACATCAATAAATATGAAACCTTATAGAAGCAATTTTAAAAATGCCCATATTCTTGTAAAGTTTGGTGTATATTTATCTCATTTAGATTTTGCCCTTTCATTGTCTGTTAAGTTTTACAAATCCATTTTTCGAAACACCTGACGTTAATACAATTGCATTTTTTCTTTGAAACAATAAATTCTCGATTGAAAATTATATCACTTTGTAATCTCATTTCGTGCATTTATATGCAGCCAGAAAATTATTCTTCAAATTTATATAAAGGAAAATGAAATAAATTAACAAATCTTTTATGGTCAAGTTCATTACGCCGTTTGAGATCAACAAACCATAACTTTATGACAACAGCACCGGAAAGTTCGCATTTTCTCGGATTTTTCACATTGCGTGATGAATTCCCCCCTTAATACCGTCGACGATTATTGACACGATACGTGTGCCCACGAGTGTTTTCGTACATTGTTGACAGAGTTCTTAATTTTTCGTGAACTGCGTTGAAATTAATTGAATGGGTGCTTTGACAATCGTTGTACTCTTTTGTGATGTATCAAGCTATTTTGAAGAGCGCCCAATTAAAATTTCACATATCCCCGCACATACGTACTATGAAGTAGTCTCCACTCTAATGCTTTTGGCGAATTATTATTTGATTCATTTCCATCTGCGTCGATTTAAACAGCTTGTCCGTTTAAAGGTAACCAAAGAGCTCTCTGAATATTTCACGAGCTTGTTAAGAAATTTAAAGTCTTTTAATTATTGAAAACAATTATAAGAAGTAGACTTTTTGGAGGATTTGTTGACATTTGACGGAGACAAATAATTGACTACAGTATAGGACTTCATGGTCAGAGGAGATCACATTACCCATAAGTTTGGCTTCAAGCAAATTCTGCAAAACACTCAATATGTGTAATTAGTGTGTTCTCTGTATTTCCATAACTTTGTGACAATGGCCGTATTTATACTAGAGAACATCCAAGACGTCTAAGACATCTTAGACGTCTTAGACGAATAGTATAAATACGGGAAATAAGGTGGACGCATTAAACGTCAGACGAATTAAACGTCTCAAGTTAACAGACGTCTAAGCCGTCTAATATAAAGACGAGACGGACTAAACTGAGATGCACTTAGCAATGAAGGACACATAAGCTCTTTTGTGATTAAATCCCAGGATCTTTTAACAAAAATCATGAATTTGATTTCTAGCCGTCGAAGTTAAGTGTGTCCCGTATTTATATTAGTCGCAGTTATGGCCAGACGTTTAATGCGTCTGGACGTCTTAGACGTCCTCTAGTATAAATACAGCCAATGACAAAATCAAAATAAATTTAAGACACCATAACCAACTTTTACAGTGCAACGTGCCTTACCGTGGCCACCCAACAAACTTTCACATTTGACAACTAGGTGTAAGTACGTCAACTCAACAACCCATGCAATGGTGTTCAAATTACAACCGTGCAAACTTTGCAATTAGGGGTGACTGTCAATCAAATTCGCACACACTGATTGGCGTATACCGTAAGTTTTAAAAAACTTTGTTAGGTGGCCACGGTAAGGCGCATCGCACTGTAAGACATGTTTCGGCATTACTCAACTTAGGGCTCGAAGAATATTTTAATTCCACCTTCCCTGCTGGGCAAGTAACTCTCAAATTCTGCTTCATCAGGGCACTTCCCCGCTTATCCAAGTTTTGGAACTCATTAATAATTCATGAACGAAAAAATGGAAGTCATACTCAAGGCTGTGCTCTAACGGCGCCCGGTCACCTGAGGCGCCTAACATTTGGTTTCGGGCGAGTGAGAAAAACTACCCGGTCACCCAGCCGGGCACTCTGGCTTATTGTATTTCTAGGAGATAACGCGGCTAAAAATTTTAATATGTTGGTGGTTACAGTTTACGAAACCTCTCAGAAAATGTTTTTTCTTCGTACGAAACAGTCGGTTCAAAGGCCGTTCCACATGACTTCACATGTAACATAATCTGTGACTTTGCACGTGACGGCCGGCTGCCGCACGAATTTCAATTCTTTCTCAAAAAAATACACATTAAATTTGGAATGTGGAGTTTGGCATTTCTTGGTTATAGTTTAAAAAAAGAGTTGTTACTTCTGCTCTGACAGCGGTAAAGCGCAACCGGCCAAGTGGTGTAATTTACTTTTGTATGAACCCGGGAATCGCAGTTTTATATGTGACAGTTTATGCAAATTTAATATTTTTACAATTTTTTGCGGCTGCGCCTGCTTGGCTAAAATACATTTAGGTTATTGTTGTATTTCCCCAGTATATGAAATAACGAAATAAGAAAAAAGGAAAGATATGTTATTTGTTGTTGTTTTAGAAACAGAGCAATCCGGTGTTGTCTTTAGTTCGTGACAAACCATTGTGTGCCCTAAACAAATAACGCTGTGACTGGCGCTTTGACCGAATCCACAAAAGGCTCCTTCCACTATTAAAACATTTTACTGATAATATAAGAAAACAATACTTTAGTTCTGTCCTGTAGCAATGATTTTCGTCCAAATCAAGATGACTTGCTCTAAAAACAGTGATACCTAATGGGTCGCGGTGGTTTAATTGTTTCACGGCAGTTTCCACAAAAGCTCCACGTGAATCAAGCGGCATTGATTCACGTTTTGAAAATTCATTTTTAACCCAATTAACCAGTAAAAACGTTTACCTATATTAGACCCAAACGTTTTTACATAAAACTGCCGCAATCTTTGCTTTTTCTCTTTTAAACCTGAAAACATTGGTGGCATTGCCACTTTTCTCATCTTTCTCAAGTATGGCGTGAAAAATTTGACGGGTTGGGGGTTTTTCTTGCACTAGCGAGTTTGACGATCACCAGAGCAGTAGCAGCAATGTTTTGTTGAGAGAGAGATGGATGAAGATCTTCCTGCATTGCTGATCTCAGATAATTAATTAAATAAATAAATAATTAATTAATTCGGGCGACCAACGTGGAGGGTTGGGCACCCCAGCTGAAATGCTTGGGAGCCCGAAGGGCTCCCCGAAATTTTCCTTAGAGCACAGCCTTGATACTACAGGCGTGTTTTAATGTAATAAACTCAGCTTGACCATAGTCCTCTTGGTGCTGATCACTTTCATGTGTATGCCATTATATTGTAATACTTCCACAACTTTTAACTTCTTCATTCTGCCTTGAATCAATTTTTTCAATTCTTTGAAGATCGTGTTCTACTCCTTGAATGTTCACCTGCATCTTGTCTAGCTCCACAATTAATCATTGTGAAGAGAAGCACGAGAAATTTATAACATGCAGAATTAACAACAAGGCGCCTACCCACTTCAATTTTGACACAGGAACAATGTCGAATTTGAGTAGCCGGCAAGAGCATATTTTTTCATTTGGGTGAATGAAAAATAGTTTCAGTCAAGGGAAAACGTCTTCATTTGAAAAAAAAAACTATTGTAAGTCATCTTCCAGAAACTCTGAAAGTATTTTGTTGGCTCAGTTATCCATTTCTTTTTGATAATATACTTTCATTTCGCGCGGCAGTGCCCAAGTATGTTATCACTTGCAAACTTGTATGTTTGCTGAAAACAGAGATTTAGCTGGATTTTTAGCATTAAAAATGCTGGCTTCGTTTTCACGGCCAAAATATGCAGCTTTTTTGCGTACAATTTCAGTGCTCGAAATTAGGAATAAATCCAGGTTGCCCTCAGGGTAAATGCCGGACAACCAAGCCCGTGACTTTGGTTGCCATGTTGCCATGATGAGAACTTGGTTGCCCTCAACATTTTGTATGATTTTTGCCTAGTTATAGGATTTGACCAGACAAATAATACCCCTAAATGGTTTCATTGAAATGCCTTCATGGTTCATCAGAGGCGTACAAAATGATGAAAAAATGCAGCAAATGCTGGCAAAATAAGTCCATTGATGAAAGAAATGCTATTAATTATCCTTCTTCATTTAAATAATTGTCAAGTTTAGTAGCTAATGCATTGGCAAATTTTACAGGCTGGCTAGCACGACTACTTATGACGACCTTTCTTATAAAGCTAACCTTACTCTTACCTCAAATAATTTGTCGCTTGACAGATCCTAGAAAACTTCATCCACAATGCCTCAGAAAAGACCAAAATATGCGTGCGCCAAAACATTTCGAGGAGGTCTGGGTTGAAGACAACACAGCAAGCTTATCGTGACTTATTGAATCGAGTCATGTAGCAGCTCTCGTAACATATAATGTGATTGGCTCGATACCCAAACCCAAAAACAAAAGACTAAACAATTGAAACAATGACTTAGACTTAAACAATAGAATCTGTTTACAATACCAAACAATAGCAGGTTAAATATGAGAGCTGCTAATTACTGCTTTGTGTTCAGCTTGGGTATCAAGCCAATCAAATTATACATTACGGAAGCTGCTACACTACTGATTGAATAGATCAAAACAGCATTAATTATCACAACCTACCTGTGTGGATCCATCTATCAGCATCAGAAGATAAACCTCACATTTAAGGCGATTTTCGTGTCTCAAGTTTATAGCTTCTGTTCTTTATTCTGTTAGGCATCACAGTAATGTAAGTACTTCGATTTTTTCCTGGGTTGTCCGGCAAATTCTTCTTGGGAAACCTACCCTTTATTTCCCTAAAATCTGGTTGCCCGAACGAAGTTTAGTTGTCTCGAACGGCAGACAGCCTACTAATTTCGAGCACTTTGCTTTTGTACAGAGAAACTGAAAATGATACTAGCATATTTCTTTGCTACTCTGAAAAAAAAAAAAAAAAAAAAATCCGAATCGAAATAAAGTTAAAAAAATGCTTTAGACCCGCCGTTTTTTCGGCATTTTTTGGGAAAACGAGCATTTTTTTTCGCTTTGTCTTGAAAAAGAATTGCTAGCATTTTCTGTCGTTTTTCATGACTGTGATCCAGTTTCAGCACTCAGAAGGATAAGCAATCCTAAAGTTTTACAATTTGATTGTATTCTGTCTGTTTCGACTGTTTTTGCGTTGTGTTACTTGTGTGTGTAGATTGTCTGTTTCCGTTACATGACGCACTAACACCAACGGAAAAAAGGTATGGGTGGTCAGCGGGTAACTCTTTCTCTTCCTCAGCCAAGATGGCGTCGGCCACGAACTTGCAAGATAGACCAGTTCCATCATCTATAACAAGACTGAAGAGATCGATCACTACAGTCCACCTTAAATACAAGCGACGAGGAAATAGCGACACTATTCAAGTGCCGTTACACGAGCGAGTACGACAGTGATGAGAACTTCATTGTTAGAGAAGGAAAGCTGTTTTGCAATGCTTGTAGACAGGGGTAGACAGATCCTGTCGACGAAGAAAAGTTTTCTGAAAATACACGTTGTAACAACCGCGAGTCTTCTCTGTTTAAATGCCGTTTAATAACATAAGCTATCACTTTGCCGACTACATCTCACAACGTGGCACTACAAAAGACGATACTTATGCACATGTGCAAAACTGAACTATACTGGAATTGTCGGAATGCTGGACTGGATATTACATTTCTCCCTTTTTCCAGAGACGGTCTTTTCCTTAAATAAAACGCAACTAGAAAACAATGTCCCAAAATGTCCAATGTTCTACGCTTAAACAGAAAATGTTCAGGGCATATAAATGTCTATGTCCAGTGAGCATAAGCTTAGTACAGTCTAGGTAACATAGTCTTTTAGATAGTCTGGTCGCCTCCGATCACGCCTTGGTCTGGCTACAGCTGCTGAGGACTCAGTTGGTTTGTTCTGTTCCGTTTTGTCACTGCTGTTGGTTTCGACCATTTCCTCTGTGCTGGAGATAATCTCCTCTCGGACTGACTGAGGGTTGGCATTCAGCAGGATTTTCTCTCTCCAATCCTCTGTGGTCGGTTCTCCTTCCCGGTCGTCCCACTCTTCACTGGCATTGTCTTGGACCAAAGCGTTGGCAATCTTGAACTGGTTTGCGTCCCGATACACTTCCCGTCCATCTGTGATTCGACGTGCGGCAATGCTTGATCCGTCGGTTCGGATTACGGTGTAGAAAGCTGGTTCATATGCTGTGGACCATTTGTTCCTCTTCTTTTGCTTCAACAATACATGATCTCCTACAATGAAGTTGTGTGCCTTAGTGTTCCTGTTCTCAGCATTCTGTTTGAGCTTCTCTTTGTATCTCTCATCCCTCTCATTGATGGCTGTGTCACGAGCATTCTCGCTGCTCTCCCTCGTTTGATGGTCTAATTTGGTTCTCACTTGTCTGTTCATGAGGGCTTCATAGGGTGCTATTCCGGTGGCAGGGTGTGGTGTTGAGCGGTAGCCTGTCAGCATTTCTTGAATAGCTATGCTGCTATTCCCGCCTTTAAGGTGGGTGATCTGCTCTGTCTTATTAAGCAGTTTCATGAAGCTTTCCGCTTCGCCATTAGCACGTGCATGTTCTGGGGTGACTCGATGATGGTGGAATCCCTCTGTTTTAGCGAACTCTGCAAACTCTCTGGAATTAAACGGTGGTCCGTTGTCACTTTCCAGCTGTCTTGGGGTGCCATGAGTGGCAAACATTGTTTTGAGCTTTTCCTTGGTTGGTTGAAAAGCTGTTGAGTGGGTCTTCGCGACTTCAGGATATCTTGTTCTCTTGTCTATGGCTACTAGATTATAATGGCCATCAGGGTATGGTCCACTGAAGTCTACAGCTATGACGTCCCACGGTTTCTTGGGTATGTCTGTGACTTTGATGGGTTCCTGCCTGTGCTGCTTTGTGGTAACCTGGCATTCGTAACACTGTCCAATGATCTGTTCGATCATGGTGTTCATGGTTGGAAACCAATACTTTGCTCTTATCATTTGCTTTGTTTTGGTCGTTCCCAGATGTCCGAGGTGGTGTGCAGCCTTAATGACTTGTCTCTGCAGGCTTCTGGGGATGATGATCTGATTCATACGAAAAAGTAGGCCATCCACTGTATACAATTCATTCTGCACACTATAGAATGGTGCAATGTCTGGGTCCTTTTTGTAACGTTCCCAGTCCCCCGTCAGTATCCTGGCGGACAGTTTTTGAAGTTGGGTATCTTTGCAAGTTTCTTCCTTGATCTGATCTACAACGACAGCATGCTCGGCTTTCAAGACATATTTGATTACTCTCTCTACAGCATCCTTTCCTTTCTCTGGCAATGGGTGTCTTGACAGGAAGTCAAGGGGGTCTGCGTCATCTTTTCCAGGCTCATAGATTAGCTCGAAGTCGACATCTTGCATTCCCATCACCCATTTTTCAATTCTCGGTGGGAGTCGCATGGCTGCCTTGTTAAACAGTGGGAGCAGTGGCTTGTGGGCAGTGATGATCTTGAATTTTGGTGCTCCAAGGAGGTAAATGCTGAACCTGTTCTTCGCCCAATGTACTGACAGGGCGTCTTTTTCTGTCTGGCTGTACCGTTTCTCCGTGTCGGTCATGGTACGACTAATGAAGTGAACTGGCTGGAGACCACAACCTGTCTCTTGGAATAATCCGGCTGAGAGCCCTTCATGGAAACTGGCTTCCACTCTCACAACGATTGGTCTAGCTGGGTTGAAGTATGCCATTGTGCTTTCACTAGTTATGCTTGCTTTCAGGTTCTCAAATGCTTCATTCTCTTCTGCTCCCCATTTGAACTTTGTATCTTTGTGGGTTAGCTTTCGCAATGGTGCAGTTAGTGATGCGTATCTTGGGATGAACTTTGAAAGGTATCCCGTCATGCCAAGGAAACTTCGCACCGCTTCTTTTGATTTTGGTGGACTGCTTTCTTTGACAGCTCTGATTTTGTCTGGGTTTGGCTTTAATCCGTCTTTCGTGAATTTGTGTCCGTAGAACTCTATCTCCTCGACTCCAAACTGGCACTTGTCAGGATTGAATGTGATTCCAAAATCCATTGCTCTCTGCAGGACTGCTTCCAATGTCTTGTTGTGCTCCTCCATGTTTCTTCCTCCTAGCAGGATATCATCCCGTTGGTTGAGGCATCTTGGTATGTCTCCAAATATTCGGTAGATAGCTTCGTCAAAGAGATCTTGCGAGGCTTTTGCTCCAAAGATTAGACGTTTTGGTCGCATGTTCCCCCACGGGGTGCTAAAAGTGGCAATTTTTCTGGACTCTGGATCGAGTAGGAGTTGGTGGTACCCCTGCCGCATGTCAAGTTTGGAGAACACAGTGCAATCATGAAATTTGTACATGAAGTCTTCAACAATAGGTCCCTGGGTGATCCTATTTCTTTCCATGAATTGGTTTGGTACCCTGAGGTCCACACTGGCCCTGATCATGTGCGGTTCAAGTTTCTCCTTGTCTACAGTGTTGAACTTCGGCTTTGGTTGAACAACCAGGGGTGAGCACCATGTGACTGCCTCGCCTTCAGGAACTTCTTCGAATATCTCCCCTTCTACACATTGGCCCAGCCATTGCTTCAATGGCTCTTGCAGGTAGTAAGCCACTGGTCTCGGTCTTTGAGCTACGGGCACTGCTTCTGGTCTCATGCTAAACTTTGCATAGAACTCTTTTCCATTCTTAATGTCTCTAATCTTCCCGATACCCTTAAATACGTCACTGTATTGATCAGTCATTTCTTTGATTCCAGGTTTGAGATCTTTATCTCGCTTGACACTTTTGACGTCTGGTGGTTCTTCTTGGATTCTCAAGTCATTGGTCTCGGCGAAAGAACCATCTGCTCTGATCTGTAACATACCCAGCTCTTGAAGGGTACTTTTGCTGATGAGGGGTGGGGAGTTGATTCTTCCTCTGGTCACAACAAATCTTGCGACTGCTCCACAAGTCTGGTTCCTTATTGTGGCTGTAAACTCTCCTTTCACGGGTAGCTCACTCTGCAAGGTGCTTAACTTTACTCTGCTCGGTTGTAGTGTAAGTTTCACACTGGACCAGAGATCTTGCGAGGCTTTTGCTCCAAAGATTAGACGTTTTGGTCGCATGTTCCCCCACGGGGTGCTAAAAGTGGCAATTTTTCTGGACTCTGGATCGAGTAGGAGTTGGTGGTACCCCTGCCGCATGTCAAGTTTGGAGAACACAGTGCAATCATGAAATTTGTACATGAAGTCTTCAACAATAGGTCCCTGGGTGATCCTATTTCTTTCCATGAATTGGTTTGGTACCCTGAGGTCCACACTGGCCCTGATCATGTGCGGTTCAAGTTTCTCCTTGTCTACAGTGTTGAACTTCGGCTTTGGTTGAACAACCAGGGGTGAGCACCATGTGACTGCCTCGCCTTCAGGAACTTCTTCGAATATCTCCTCTTCTACACATTGGCCCAGCCATTGCTTTAATGGCTCTTGCAGGTAGTAAGCCACTGGTCTCGGTCTTTGAGCTACGGGCACTGCTTCTGGTCTCATGCTAAACTTCGCATAGAACTCTTTTCCATTCTTAATGTCTCTAATCTTCCCGATACCCTTAAATACGTCACTGTATTGATCAGTCATTTCTTTGATTCCAGGTTTGAGATCTTTATCTCGCTTGACACTTTTGACGTCTGGTGGTTCTTCTTGGATTCTCAAGTCATTGGTCTCGGCGAAAGAACCATCTGCTCTGATCTGTAACATACCCAGCTCTTGAAGGGTACTTTTGCTGATGAGGGGTGGGGAGTTGATTCTTCCTCTGGTCACAACAAATCTTGCGACTGCTCCACAGGTCTGGTTCCTTATTGTGGCTGTGAACTCTCCTTTCACGGGTAGCTCACTCTGCAAGGTGCTTAACTTTACTCTGCTCGGTTGTAGTGTAAGTTTCACACTGGACCGGTTTGTCAATGCTTTAAATTGGTGTTCATCCATGACATTTACTTCTGCTCCGCTGTCAGGCTCAGCTCTTACATCAACATCTTCTATCTTCACTGATACGGTTCTGTCTTCACCATCGGTTTTGATTTTCTTCACTTGCTTCAGGTGTCTTACGGCTTGGCAGAAGAACTCGTCATCGGAACTTGTTGAGTTGTCGGCATCTTCTCCTTCAGTGGTTCTCTTTACACGGCGCTTGTGCCTTGAATTCTCTGGTGGCTTGTGATCGCGTTTTTGGTCGTTGCCTTTCTTACTGTTGTGCGGGCCTTTGGACTTACACACTGAACTGAAGTGGTTGAACTTTTGACATTTCATACATTTTTTTCCATACGCTGGACAGTTCTTGCCTTCCTCGTGTGTGCCTGTTTGTCCGCAGTATCCACAGGGTTGCTTTCCTTTACCGCTTTGTTTGTCCTTGGGTGAATGCCGCTTCTCGAAGCGTCGCCCAAGTTTCTTCACGTCTTGATGAATTTTCATGTCGCTTATTTGAAGTGATGTGTCTTCAATTTGAGCAGCTTCGGTTAAAAACCGTGTCAAATCCCATTTCTTGTTGATGGCTTTTTCTATAAGCGATCGATTCTGTGTTGTTTGGATGAAGTGTTCCAAGATTCGTTCATCGCAATTGGCTTCGAATTCGCAGTCATTGGCTTTCTCCCTCAAACGTGCAGCGTACGCGTTCGTTGTTTCGTCATGTGTCGGTCTCATTTTGAGGAATACGTATCTCGCATGGTGTTTATTTTTCTTCGGTTTGAAGTAGTCATTTAGCTTCTTTCTCAACTTGTCGTACTCGTTAGCGCCATCTGTCGGGGTTGGTAAACTTTTCTCCAGGCGAGCGATCTCTTTTCCGCCATAAATGATGAGTGCATCTTTCTTGTCGAGCGGTTCCGTAATCTTGAAGTATCTGAATTCCCGTTCGATTTCTTCAAGCCAGTCGTCCCACGCTTTCCCTTTTACTATCAGGTCATCTCCTGGGATAAATGGTTGAGATTTTAGATTTCTCGTTGCCGTGATAACTTGAACTGGAGCTGCTGCGCCGGCATCTGCTTGTTCCGTGTGAGACATGTTTTGTCGATCGATCGATTCACGCGTTGAAGTATTTTGCCTGCTTGCCTCTCTCGCTGGGCTTCAGACTTCGCTTGCTAGATTTCTCTTGTAATTCAACGTGTTTATCCTCGTCGCCAGTGTAACAACCGCGAGTCTTCTCTGTTTAAATGCCGTTTAATAACATAAGCTATCACTTTGCCGACTACATCTCACAACGTGGCACTACAAAAGACGATACGTATGCACATGTGCAAAACTGAACTATACTGGAATTGTCGGAATGCTGGACTGGATATTACATCGAACAGATCAAGCAAGAATTAGAGATGCCAGGACAAGTTGGTTTGACAAGGGACATTTCCGTAATTTTCGACGGCAGCACAAGAAAAGGGGAGGCAATTGCGATAATAGTTCGATTCATGGACAATGACTGGAACATTACCCAGCAGCTTGTGATAATCGAGGTGTGTTCAAAGTCAGTCAATGCCAACCAACTGGCACAAGTTCTGAATCAGTGCCTTTCTGTTGAATACGGGGTCAGAGGAAATTCATTGCTTGCCGCTATGCGAGATGGTGCTAGTATCAACCAGGCAGCACTGAACATAGTATCCTGAGCGCAGTTAACCAAGCTTGTCAAGCTCCTCGTTACCAGAACATCCCGGGCAGAATGTAGCAGCACTTGAACGGAGCGCGAAGGCTTGTGTTGAGCCGGCAATTACATGGTTCCAGAGGAAGTTCAATGTCGACCTGTATGATTTATTGATGGCGTTCAAGGCTGCTAGACTATTCTGCCCTGTTAGCATCCAGTGGCTTAGGCCAACAGATGCATCCGTAGAGTCATTGAGGGCATTTCCTTTCTTGAGAAAAGAATGTAG
>JALIRR010000083.1:47500-50000 GCA_023091755.1 Montipora sp. Colony 1 RG-2022 | reverse complement strand
TGGACACACATGGAAACAGCTTGAAAGGATAGCGCAGGAAAGAGGAGACTGGCGAGTTATTTTTGGTGGCCTATGCTCCAGGAGGAGAAAAGGCCCAAAGTAAGTAAGTTGGAGTCGCCTGTCTTTTGTATATAGATGACCGACATTACGGTCAACTACAAGTCCAGTTAGACCAGGAGAAATCATGATATGCGGCTCTACTTACGGAGGATCAACAAAATTTTGCCGTGGCTCAGTGAACAATATTTGTGGTGGCACACTATTTGATACGTCTAGGTTACTTTTTGGGTCTTGCCAAGTCTATTTTAACGCCTAGGAGAAGCAGCTTCAGGTTCGACTAACATCTAAACAGGCAACTCCATTTTTTGTTGATAAACTGACGTGGTTATCATCCCACCTTCAGCAGGAGTTAGACAGCACTAAAACACCGATCCAGCGGTTTATCGTGGCTCGGGACCAGGCTTGTTTTAAAACGATATTTTAGTGAGGATCGCCCTGGTGATCTCGTTAAAGTGTCTGGGATACTCCGATTCCCTAATGATGTTGGTTTACCCTTCAACCACGTGTGGGGCAAGACGTTGAGGGATGGTGATGAGCACGTGTTTGGGATCCTTAGGAATCTTTACACCACCATTTGCCCGATTCGGGGTATTGAGCAGTACATTAGAGAAGCTTGACAAATGAGGGTCGACTTAACTTGTGGTTATTTATTTCGCTCAACAACTCCAAGTGGAAGCATTCAAGATTTACCGCTGGTTGAGATCTTCCGATCTTCCACCACCGAGGCCTGACTAAAGGGGTACCTTAAGGATATGGGTGCGGACGAAAATGAAATGGTCCATGGTTTTCGTTCTGGCTGTGCAATTATGTTGGCTCTCAAGGGAGCTGCGCTTTCCGAGATAATGGACCATGTTGGCCGGTCGCGTGGACATACTGCGGTTTATCTCCAGTTTGCCAAAGTCCTTAATCCGGATGGTGCATCTGTGCGGCCTGTCTCCGAGAGAGATACAAGTGTGATTCATCCCTGGCAAAACATGAACGATCTCAAGTGCTTTTGTGTCCGCATTCCCTTCCGAAAATCCGGATGAGAGGTCCCATCAGGATTCTTGAACCTGTTCCACGAAACAATATCTTGATACCATATCTGTAACCTAATTTTGGATGAGGAGTGGGATACGTTTTGGGGATAAGATTTGGGGTTCTGTTTCTTGGGAGTTAGAGGCGGAAAGCTCGGCGGAATTCTAGGTCGGTTAGTAAAGTTGTAACGGTAGGTGCAAGGGCGCTAATTGATATTTCACCCCATTCCTTAATTCAATTGAGCATGAATGGGAGTGTTGTTGAAAATATTACTATTCACAACACTCCTAATGATATGGAATACCAGCATGTTATTGGCTAGGCGTGCATAAAACACGTGCATGACACTACAGGAATAAAACACAAACAGCGGTTACAAACATTTGCTTGAAACGCATAATTTTTATAAACTTAACGTTTCGTATGTTACAACATACATCATCAGAAGTCATTATTAGTCAGTTACAGATAAATTTAAATTCAAAAATACAACTGTACGGAGTGGGAACTAACGACATTGATTGACATACAACGACAAGAATATCCTAATAATAGAGATAAAGTTTCTCACTGCCAACGTTTTCATTTAAGGCTGGCTTAAGATCACGGATCAACAGAGACTCTTTAATTTTGCAATGCATGTCTGATCGACCAGTTGCTAATATTTCAAAATGATCCCAATTAATTCTATGGTTGGTTAAGAAAACATGATCAGCAATTGCAGATTCGTGACAATTTGTAGTTAGAGCTTTAAACTGTTCTGTTTTCTGTCACGTAATCGGCGTTTCGTTTTCCCTATGTAGAAATCATTGCAATCCAAGCAGTTTGCTCTGTACACTACTTTTGACCAGAAGGAAGGAGCTAGTTTATCTTTGTAACGGAAAAAAAAAGACTTGATTCTTCGGGTGTTCTGAAAACTATTGTGACGTTAAAAATACCATAGAATTTGTTTACACAAGACCTCAGCTGTATTGTGAGGTGTTTGCTGTGATGACCTAACAATTTGATGACCTAAGAATTTGCCCTCACAAATCCACCTAGATTACCCCGATTGGTCCTAAAGAATTTACTCTTGTTTGCAACAAAAAAGAGTCATTTTGTTTTTGATAGTCAATACTATGACCAGATTGATAGCGTCGCAATGGGCTCTCCACTTGGTCCTGTTTTGACGAAAACATTTTCATGTGTGATTTTGAAGAGAAATGGGTGATGAAGAACACCAATCAGCCTACTTTTTAATTCCGGTACGTGGACGATACCTTTACTCTTTTCAAGAACAAAAACGATGCTTTGAGTTTTTTACGTTACCTAAATGGGAGACACAACAATATTAAATTCACAATTGAGTTTGAACAAAACGATGAAATTCCATTCCTTGATATCCTTATGAAACGCAATCGTGATAGCTCCTTCTCAACATCAA
>JALIRR010000083.1:40000-42500 GCA_023091755.1 Montipora sp. Colony 1 RG-2022 | reverse complement strand
TATCATTCAAGAATGCCTTGTATCTTCTGGAACATGGTATAAAGTATTACAATTTCCAAATTTTACAGGTTGTAATTCTTTGGTATATCCACACCTTAGAAGGCTTGTGTGGTATACCAAGTGGGTTATTTTATTGCCAACTATTTACTTAAAACCTGGTTCACACTAGCCACACAACATAAGTGTGTATCCTTATCACAACATAATGACAAAACACTTTTTCTAGCCATGCATGTCAATTTGTCTTTATATTCTGATGCATGTCAAGATGCATGCTAAAAATTGTGTATGCTTGTGTAAACCAGGGTCAAAGAAATACACAAAGAAAAGGACAGATTTTGTTTCATCAGTCATGTTAATGCCTCATATTATCTGTTTTGGGAGTTTTTATACTTATAAGAAATTATTCATAAGAAATATTTAGAAATATTTTATTTCTATTTGCAACAAAGAAATAATTGTAACTCCCATGTTCTGGAAGATTTTTGTATAAAAATAAAAAGTATATACTCTAACAAAAATTTTTTCTCAGATATTGTGATAGAAATTTCAACGAAGAAGGAATTGTAACTCCCATAATTTTCTGTTCAGGAGATTTTGTATGAAAGAATAAATTTATTGTTATATCCAAAAGGTTAAAGAAACCTACTTCTATCAGATTGTACTGTCCTGTTTTTTTTTCTCATTAGGAAAAGTGATTATGGCAAAGGGCTCTAAAAAGAAAATTTTTGTATCCTCTAAAATATTCCCAGCACATTTGGTGACTCTGTTAATACTTCTGCAAATACACAAAAATACTTTATACAAGATGACAAATTATGCTGCATGCTGCAAATAACTCAATTTTACCTTCAACCTTTCAAATACAATCCAATTTTATTCTAATATAAAGGCAATATTGAAATTGGGAATTTATTTATTATTTCTTCTTTGAAAAATGAAAATATCACAATGGCTGATGCAATATTTTTGTGAATCTCTTAAATTTTTCAATTTACAGTAAATATCTTTTCAAATTTCCCAGAACCGGAAATGGAAGCTCGTCCTTCATTTCTTAAAATATACAATTACAATGATTATGCATGCTGTTATGATCCTTATCGAGGTGATTGTTGCTAGAGTTGAATAAGAATTGTCCGATCTGAGCTGATAGGAGCTACATGTAGGGACAGACAAAATACCACAACTTTGCATGCAGGCAGTAGAACCCACAAAACATGTGTATGTGTCACAAAAAATTCATGTGGTTCCAATAAATATTGCATCCCTACAGGACATGTATGAGAATTCTGAAGGAGGAGGATTCAATGAGCCTCATCTTCCAGATGGGTTTGATCTTGTTCTCCACACAAATCACCAAATTTAGACATTAAAGAGAGTGGGATGGTATGAATATTTTCTGGAAACACACGATACTTATGTGCTTTTGATCTCAGGGAGCAGTTTGTTTAGCCTGCAACTGTCATCCCTCTTAATATTATATTGAACAGAAAGTCGGCGAGGTTTCACATAACACTCAATCAGGCTAACAGGGCCGCCAGATTCAAGAATGCCATTGTAGTCATCATGTAAACAGAGATGACAGGTGCCATAAAATACATGGCTGTTTGTTTGTCTGATGACTCAAATAAATATGACACTATCGGTTTGCTTTGCCCATGCTTTAAAAAAAATCATGACACATTGAAAGAAATGAGAGTTTGAGATAGCTAGTGTATTTTAACATACTATACCAGTTACCTTTTCTTGCCACAAATTATTAATCACTAAGTGCATTTTGGATCTTTTGAGCAGCACCTGAAGTATTCTTAACTTTTGGAACGTCTCTCATTTGAAGGAGCTCACGGATTTCTGCACGGTTTCTTCTTTCGTGAGTTACTGGGTCTAAAGTGAGATCAAGCTTTTTGGAAATAGAGTCTCCTTGGTCAATGCAGACATCATGCAGAACTATACAAGTCAGTGTTGCTAACCTCACTGCATCACTGCTACTTTCGCATTTTCTTAGAAGAACCCTTCACCTGCCTTTGAGTTGACCATAAGCACCCTCTGTCACCATCTGTGCACGACTTAAACGATAATTGAAATAGCTTTGTTTTCTGGTCAGATCAGAGTTACCATATGGTTTCATCAGTCAGGGACAAAAGGGAAATGCAGAGTCTCCAATAACAAGAGGTGGCACAGAAAAACTATACACTTTCGTAGCAATTTCTGGCAGGTAGTTCTCCTCTTCAATTTTATTCCAAAGATTGGTGGATTGGAAAATGATTGAATCATGGTTGTTACCAGGAAATCCACAGGTAGCCGAAACAAACCGGTATTTGGCATCACCCAGTGCCATCAAAACTATGCTATAAAAGTTTTTAAAGTTGTGGTATTCTTTGCACACTTCCAGGCCCCCGTCCGGACACTTGATTGGGATGTGGCAGCCATCTATGGCTGCCCAGCAACAAGGAAATTGCCAGAGTTCTTCGGTGTCAAGAATTTTACCTTTAAAGTCATC
>JALIRR010000083.1:12500-35000 GCA_023091755.1 Montipora sp. Colony 1 RG-2022 | reverse complement strand
AAGTTTACTGCTGTGTCCACCCAGAGAAATCTACGCATTTCCACTACCCTCTCTATCCTAAGAAAATACGAGCAGAAAGCTCTATGAACAAAGACACCTCTTAGCAGGGGAGTGACAGGCAAGACTTTTAACAAATGCCACTCATTTTCCGACTGGGATTGCCATACGGCAACCCAGTAATAATTCTAGAATAATCGTAATTAAAAACGACAAATTAAAACCGACGTCTAAAACGAAGCCGAATTTAATGTATTTGTGTCAACTCTAATTCCAATTGAATTCAACACGGCAAAAACTCGACGTTTGAAATGGGCCTTATTACATGAAGCAAACGAGAGTGATTGCCTAGAAAATTGTTATGGCCAATGGTTGCAATGCACACTTGAAGTACTTGAAAATATGAAGTCCCTGTCTGCATTTTCGTAGATGCTGTGCTTGACTTGTTAACTAAGGGCTGCAGCAAATACAGGAACATGATGATTGTTGGTCCTGCTAATTGCGGGAACACATTCATTTTCAATCCACTGACTAGTATCTTTCCATTCTCGTCACCAGAGCCTCGGATCGACCCAAGGCTCTGGGAAACTTATAGCCAAAAATTGGCTATTTGAATCTTACAGCGCCTGCTCACTCCTCGTGCTAACATGAATGCACCAATTACAGAAGATTTTGATTATTCTTCACGAAAACTAATAAGAAGACACTTTGTTTCAGGGTTCCCCAGAGCTCTTCTCCCCCTCCGTCAAGAGAAGAGCTCTGGGGTCGAGATTGGTATCTTTCAAATTGGTATCTTTTTGTAACCCAGCATCTGGAAGTTTTGCATGGGTTGGTGTTAATAAGGCCGCATGTATATTTTTGAATGACTTTCGGTGGTCACCAATTATTATTCCTTGGCACGATGTTTAATTAATGCTTGAGGGGCATGTCGTTCAGACACGCCAATCTTTTGCACTGGTAAAAGCCCCTTACTGTTTGTGAAAAACGGAGTAATTGATGATCGTGAAAGTGACATGATGGCCTGCAGGTGGAAAGTATTCTACTTTAATTGTCAAATCCCAAGGGAGCAACACAAGGAACTTCCTTCCTGTCCCAAGTGTTTCAGCGACCTTAATTTACATGTATGAAATCTTTCAGCAATCATGACACAGTTAATAAGGACTTAAAGATAGTTGACTACGATCGACTGCAACGGTTGGATGAGTGTCACACAACGTTGGACACCCATGAGAGGTCACTGTTGGACCTCTTAGATGGTGCGTTTTCCCACGGTTTCTTGTTGTGATAGAGACGGTTGAACAAGGTAAGATTAGTTGTCAATGATGTGCCAGTTTTTTCTTTATTGTTCCCCGATTTTTTTACGGAATTATTTTTGCACATTCTTGAGCATGGGTTTTTCTTCACCCTGAGGAAGACCGGTGTATCTGGTCGAAATATAGGTGAAGGATACAAAACGTATTGTTTTACGTTGTTTTACGTATTTGCATTGCTTTCTTAAATTATCTACTATGGAGAGGTTATCCGACATTGGATGTGTGTGATATATTATATATATATATATATTAAATAACTTATGAAGACTTCTTTAATATTATACGGGGACTCCCATCACCATATTTTTCAACATATATATATATATATATATGGCTGAAGTTTTGAAAACAAGGTCAAACTTGGCAGTAAAATCCAAAGTGCAACTGCTGCCTTTGGCTGCCTTTGGCATACATGTATATAGGCAAGAGAAAGAATTGCCCAATGTTAAAACAAGTTGTTGCATTTATGTGAGATATATAGCTGGAGTTTTGAAAACAAGGTCAAACTTGGCTGCAAAATCCAAAGTTGCACTGACGGTGAGCTTTAAATTCCTAGGGGGGGCTGCGTCATGGCTTGTCGCATGCAAGTCTAACAAGTATGAGGTGTTAGTCCATAGCCAAAACAATTCAATGTCACCATGGACATTACATCTCTATACACAGTCATTCCTAATAGCGAAGGTCTTCAAGCACTTAAACACTTTTTCGATCAACGCACTGTCAAAGAACCTAGCTCGGAAACGCTCCTCCGCCTTGCCGAACTAGTTTTAACGCTTAATTGTTTTTCATTCGCCGGCAACTATTACAAACAAATTAATGGTGTAGCGATGGGCACAAGAATGGGACCTAGCTATGCCAATCTTTTTGTAGGATATGTTGAACACCAATTTTTTAGTCAGTACAACGGCCCCAAACCTGAACTCTACGGCCGTTACATCGACGACTGCATCGGCGCTATTTCATCCAGCAGAGAAGAACTCGATCAATTTATAACCTCCGTCAACTCTTTTCATCCGGCTCTTAAATATACCTGGGAAATTTCGGAAACTTCATTGGCTTTTCTAGATATCAACGTTTCTATTAGAGGCAACGTGCTATGTACTAGTGTGCACTACAAACAAAACGTGGCTATCCTGTCTCTGTGGTCAAAGCGGGCCATCATCGCGCCCAACAATTTGATCAACAGTCATCACTACAAACGTCACAAAAAGATAAGAATGACAGAATTCCATTCACCCTCACTTTCCATCCTCATAATCACGCAGTCAAAAGCATCATTCTTAGTAATTTTAAATTACTCCAAAATGATCCCGAGACTGGTAGAATCTTTTCGCAACCTCCACTTATTTCATTCAAACGCGACAAAAACGTAGGCAACTTTTTAGTTAGAAGCGCGCTCAAAACTAACGAGCAACCCGGCACTTTCAAATGCGCGCGCTCACGATGCAAAACTTGTCTTTTCATTGTTAACACTAGCAAGATATCGGGACCTAAGCGATCTGTTAAGATCACCGATCGTTTCACATGTACCTCCGCAAATGTCATTTATTGCATAACCTGCACGTTATGCAATAAATTATACATTGGTGAGACAGGTAGACGACTAGGTGACCGATTCCGCGAACACCTTCGCGATGTTGAGAAGAATGACAAGGATGCATCCAAGCCAGTCGCTCGCCATTTCAATCTGCCTAACCACTCCAAAAAACACATGGCTATCTGCGGCCTTTCCCTACATCTAGGTACGACGGAAAGCCGCAAGAATCTGGAACAAAAATTCATCTTTCAAATCGGCACCCTTAATCCCCACGGTATTAACGAACGCTTTTCATTTAACTAATATATTCCTATTTTTCACGTTGCCATGTTACCACCAATAGCGTAGCTCCTACTCTACTATAAAAACTACACGTAACCCATAATCCCTCGATTCGCTCTGACGAAGGGCTAACGCTCGAAACGCTTGATTTTCTTCTGGTTAGCTGTTAATTGAGTTTTAAAACTTCCGTGAACATATTAGAGACCTACTCAAGGTTCACGGTGGAATAGAATCTCCGAAGCTTGACTATATTATTGTCACATAATTTGAGCATTAAAACAGCAACATGATGTTTTCTTTGAATAAAGTTTCCAATCGTAATGATATTTTCGTGTTGGTTTCCTTGTTTGTTTGTTTTTTTGCTTTTTTGCCTTGAGCACGCGATCTCCGTCAATACACCTGAGAACAAAGGTTCAATTTCTGCTTCTCACGAAATTAAATAAGGAAAGGGTTGTGTTCTATTTATTCTTTGGCCCTGCATTGTTGAATGTTCAATCAACAAGTATTTGTCACAATCATTAAAGAAAACGACCGAGAAAAGTAATATATGGTCATATATAGCTTTAGGCAAGCTTACAAGGAGAGCTCCCAGGTTGTTTATTCTTACTTCCCTTACTGAAACAAAGAATTGAAGGAATACAACAATTTTCATTCTTTTTTGTTTTTTTGTTTTTTTGTTCAGCCTTGATTAAAAGTGATCAGATAAAGAAAACCAAACAAAACAATCTAAAACGAATTAAAATAAGAAGAGGTGGAAAATTAATAAAACTCCCCTAACATACACCCTGCGAGCATTTAGTTTCGCCTACGCTTCCCGAGAGAAAGCACCGCGAGCAACCCTTTGTTTCTTTTGGTGAGCCGCCATCCGGTGCCAAGGAGAAATAAATTAAATTTGAAAGTCCCGAGATAAAATAAAAACAATGCTTATGCAAAATGTTGGGGGACAAACAAAGAATATCTCTTGGGAGGCGTACGAAAAACCGGACTTCTCGCAGGCCAGGGTACCTCACATAAGATGTTAACCTGATTACTTAACAATTATTCCAAGGGCGCGCATTGGATACGATATTTGGCAGTACGAAATACGAGCGAAAAAAGGGAGAAAATCCTAGCGAAATCGAAAAAAAAATTGATGAAGGTGCGATGTTGTGAAATACCTTGGTGGTCAGACAGACGCAGGCTCATCACAAAAACATTCCTTACCTTTTCGTGTACTTCTAAACGTCGGAATTAATCCAAACTTTCCAGTTCGTGCTCCGGCGAAAGAAGAAATAGCTTTGCAACGCAGAGCGCAATCATTTGCCATATAGGGTCAAACTAAGGTATATGAGCTGATAACCTAGATTGAGTGAACCAATCAGAGCATGAGAAATTCATTAACCGAGGTTGAGAATTTAATTTAAAAAGTTAACCTGGCTTGAATCTGTGATCGAATTGAAAACCAGTACCTAGTCAGCAGTCAAAAAAAATAGAGCTGACTTCAATGACCCCTAAAATTGGTCACATGATGCTGGTCAGCGGATACCTTCTTTTGACAGGTGTCAATTGACATAACATGGATGTCCAATATCAAAGATTAACGCTGTAAACGGTCCTTAAGGGTATTTATTATTATTATTATTATTATTATTATTATTAGCAGTAGCAGAAGTAGTAGTAGTAGTTGTATTATTACAAGGAAAATTGCCGGAACACTCCCGTCCCTAAAGGCTTTCTTGCCTACACACCTCCACCCCGACAGTCCGTATGGGCAGGCGAACGTTCACGTCACAACCAACATCTTTCGCATCCATAGATTTCCCAGAAAATCTTACCCATGGTGCTCCGCTAACATTATGCAATAGACCATTTTCGAATTTTCACGGCTGGACTGGATCTACCATGAAATGGAGGCTAATGCGGGCAAAACTTTTCGAATGCAAATTAATTTGCCCGCATTAGCCTACATTTCATGCTAGATCCAGTCCAATCGTTAGAATACGGAACTGGCCTATTATCCTAAACGTTGTTGAACCAACAAATATTAACAGCGGAATCAATTTTTTTATTTTGTCATTGTATAATATATAGATTTAACCAAGCCTAAAAGCGGAGCTCCCGTTTCTAACCCCAGGGAGCAATATAGTGTATATGGTAATAAATATGCTTTTGTGTAAAGTACAAAATAAATCGTTGTTAGTGTGTGCGGCTTACAGTGATCAAACACTCTTTGGCTGGCAGCAGAAAAGAAACAACCCTTGCAAACAATAACCAACAGTTTCAATCAACAACTAAACGGAAATTACATGCACAGTAATCTCTTTCACAACATTTTCCGTTTGACTGATAATCTTTACACCCTCTCTCTTCAGTTTATTTAGAACAACAGTAAAAATTACTAATTAAAAAGTCAAGCTAAAGCTCCGGTAGTAATTGGCTTACTCGACTGCAATCTCACAGACAAGCAAAGCAGCTCACGACTAGACATCCAGTTCACATAAATGCCTGTGAATCGAAAGGTGTTTATTCACTGAGGACAGTGGCCAGTCAGCTCCAAAATAAGCATTCGTAACCGGCCACAAAAACGCGAGACAAACGATTGTTATAACTCAATCGTTGTTGAAGATTTTGCCGAAAATCGCAGGTTCGAGCTCATCAAACACTTATCTGACTAAAAAGACCCTAACCTATTCCAGACATTAACTGATTAGAGTGTAATTTGAAGTACTGGTTTCTATCCCATATGAACCATGTGAGCGTTAGCCCTACTAATGGAAATGTAGGGGCCCACACAAGGACAGAGAAGAACTCTGACCAGGGTGGGAATTGAACCCACAACCTTCGGGTTAAATAACCGCTGCTCTACCGACTCAGCTACAAGGTCAGACGGGAGCAAGCCGTGGGAACTGAACTCAAGATCTTAAAGTCACGGCAATGAACATGTACAAGTACAAGGAAGGGTTACCTTTTTGCAAACGTTGGCCGTGTAGCACTTATATTTCAACAGACTTAACTGATTAGAGTGTAATTTGAAGTGCTAGTTTTCTACCCTATATGAACCATGAGAGCGTCCAAACATTGCTTACAAGTGCATTCGTTGAAGATAATGGGGGATAATGATGACAAGAAAACTCGCCAATGATGTCTGCTGTAGGCTTGAATAGAGAAGTGGTGTGTGATTGTATGCCAGAATCTCCGTGAACACAGAATTCCAAACGCTTCCAGGCTTTTTTCGTTTTTTTTTTTTTTTTTAGAGAGTTTTACAAAATATGTGGGGCAGCGAGGCATGCATTAAGAAGGAAACGACGCTCGCAGTTGTGAATCGCTCCCCTCGCTCATGAATTCATGAGTAACGTTGTTCTATGTATTCTTAGTTAAATTTTGTCCATCATTCACGTAAATTTGAGTTGTAAGTTAACGAACATATATCTTTCGTAGCATTCCGATAGCATCTTGTAACATACAAGATACATAAGGAGCTTAAAATATGGAATTGTTGTCCTAAACACTGTGAGACCCCTTAAGGGGACGAGAATCATCTCCATTAGTTTTAAGGCCAGCCCCTGCCATGGCTATGAACTAACTAAAGTGACCGGATCTTTGTCCCATGATCGCTCAAAGCTAAGGGTTCGCGTCCTGATCAAGCTTGAAGTTCTTCGGGATTATTAAAATTGTTTTAGTTTTTATGTCCGAAGCGATGTTCCTACTCTATAATAAGGACTCAACAAGACCGATTTTCAGAATTAGGGTGCCGATTTTAGAGATTGTGACTCAGCAAATTTTTTTTTTTTTTGGCATCTCGAACATTATAAATAAATAGTCACATCAAATGTGTATACCAATTCATTTAGGTCAATCTCATCTGGACCACTGCTCTCTGCAGGCAAATGATGCGGAGAATTCATCAGTACTCCTCTGAGTCATTTCTTAAACCTTTTTGTGCTTTTCTTTCTTTTAAAGGGTTTTTCTTCTGTACAGAATAGTCTAGCTCTGAATTCTCTTATATTAATGACGCATGAAGCTGTTGACACCCACACTTAAGTTCAAGTGTTCTAGTAACGCCAAGACTCGACGAGGCTAATTGATCACAACAAATGTCATTAATTTGGATGATAAATTCTGTGCCGTTAGACTCGAATACAAAAAGGGACAAATATTGATTGTGATAGCATGGAACTCCCTGACAGCTCTTTCTTTCTCGTACGTATGGGGTGAGGAAATGACCTGTTGTGATTTCACGCAAAGGGCAACAGTAATACAAGTGACGCCTGTTGCAATCGAAACGTAGATAAAAACGTGATTGAGAGATTTTCGGAAAATTCTGGTTAATATACAAAATTACCTTGAATTGCCTGCATCATTTCAGTAACATCTAGATTTTGTTGTTTGTCTGTTTGTTTTCCTTGACTACGAAATGCCCATTGCCTGCTCCAAATTGCCATAAAAAAAGTTCACTTACCCACAATAACCTCTGTGAACGCGACATTTGAGACAAATAAGCCTTAGACGCATTATCTTACCAAAGGTTCTTACACTACAAATGGATTACCATAAGGTTTTTCCAATGCCAAAAATAGTAATATTTCAACATATTACGAGCTGGAGCCCTACCTTTACCTGGCTTGAATTTTTCAACCCCCTCATCCTTTCTTTCATCAGACTGAATCAAATGTTTTATATTTACGTACTTTATCTATGCATGAACGGGTCATCTCAAGATAATTCTATTAACAGTTGTTTGTACTTGTTATACTTAGGTGTTGCCGACACCAAAGGTTTCTTCGCAAGACTCTCATTATGCCAGAAAACTAAAAACCAACCTTTTCCGAATTGACTGTGCAAACGAAGACATTATACACTGTTTTTTTTTTACGACGAAACCTTTGGGGGATGTGGTCCAAACGAGGTAGTAGCCCTGCTGAGCTACCTATTAAAAATACTTCATGAAAAATATGGACCATTTCATCACCTTATCCTTTGGTCAGATAATTCTCCATCACAGTTTAAAGAGTGCTATCTATTCTTTTTTCTGGAATACCTCATAAAAGAAGAAGTGTTTTTGCGAATTGACCTTAAATTTTTGTTGGAGGGACATTCTTACTCCATTTGTGACAGGCAATTTGGCTGCATTCAAAAGTATTTTGACTGTCATGAAACAATTGAAACTCCTCAAGATTGGGAATTAATTTTGAGAGATAGCCATCTGAGTAACGTTAAAAGCTACTGTATAATGCCGGATTGCATCATGGACTATAAATCTTTTTTAAGGAGGAAGTACGCTTCCAGAAGTCTTCTTCTTCTTTAGCAGTCCGTCGGTATCGACGATGACACGGAGGGGAGTTAATGCCTGTGTCGCAGGTGCAAGGTCAGTCCGATCGCTGCCTCAAAAGTCCTGCCGCAAATGTCACAGGTGTAGCCCGCTTCAGCATGTGTAGGTGTTTTCTCCAGCCTGCGCATTCTCTTGTCCGCCCACAACTGTACATTTCTTCTTCTGATGGCATCAGCAGCGCCAGCCACCACCTTCCGCCAGGTCACCCGATCTTCGGCCTTTTCCCTCCAATTTTCTAACTCATTAATGTTCTTCAGATGCCTCTTGAAAGCGTCTTTGTAGCGTAGTCGCGGTGCCCCAACTTTTCTTGAGCCTTCTTTTAGTTCTCCACAGAAGACGGCCTTTGGTAGTCTACTGTTCTCCATGCGTGTAACATGTCCCGTCCATCTTAGTTGACACGTGGTGATCATTTCTTCAACATTGGGCATTCCTGCCCTTTCCAGTACTTGAAAATTAGATACATGGTCTTTCCACGAGATGTCCATTAGTTGGCAGAGATGTCTCTGTTGTACCATATCGAGTCTCTTTATTTGGCGTCTGTAGAGATGGATTCCTCTCTGGTCCCACAGACGGCTTCTCAGTTGTCCGCAGGCCGACGCTGCCGAGTGGATTCTTCTTGATATTTTTGCATCTATAGTTCCGTTGTTGGAGATGGTACTGCCCAGGTAGGTGAACTTGTCTACTTCTGCCAGTGGGGTACCATTCAGGAGCACCACTCGAGGGTTCAACTTTTTGTTATGGGTGTCTTGGATTAGAACTTCTGTTTTCTTGATGTTGATCGTTAGTCCGAATCTCCTTGATGCTTCAGCAAAGGCTGTCAGTGGATCTTGCATTGCCTGAAGACTGTGGGTCACCAGTGCCGAATCATCCGCAAAGAGGAGCTCTTGGATCAGGAGTTCCTGCGTTTTATTCTTTGCTTTCAGGCGCCTGAGATTGAAAAGATCACCATCACTTCTGGTTCGTATGAAGAGATCACCAAGTTCTTCTGGTATGCTTTTTGGGACAGCAGCAAGGAAAATAGTGAATAGGGTTGGCGCCAGAACGCTGCCTTGTTTCACACCGTGTCCGACACTAAATGGGTCTAAACATCCATCACCACAGCAAATGCTGGCAGTCATGCCATCATGGAAACTGCGCAACACTCTGATGAAGATTTGCGGGCAACCGTAGCGACTCAGTAATTTCCATAGTGTGTCTCTGTTGACAGTATCAAAAGCCTTGCTGAAATCTACGAAGGTCACAATAAAAGGTTGACGTTGCTCAGCTGACTTTTCTTGCAGTTGTCGCAGTGTGAATATCATATCTTGCATGGATCTGTTGGCTCTGAATCCACACTGACTCTCAGGAAGAATGTCTTCAGCCAAGGACTGTAGTCGATATTGTAGAATTTTGGCCAGTATCTTTCCTACTACTGACAGAAGTGAGATTCCTCTATGATTGCCACACTCTGCACGATCCCCTTTTCTTTTGTAGATTGTCACGATGGTAGCATCTTTAAAGTCCTGGGGAACTTCTGCTGTTGTTGACCAGATATTGCAGAAAAGTTGCAAAAGTTTGTTTCTCAATGTTGCTCCACCATATTTCCAGACTTCAGGTGGTATACCATATGGTCCCGCGGCTTTTCCGCATTTTGTTCTTTTGATGGCCATATCAAGTTCTTCTGCAGTTGGTGGCCCGTCCATGTGGTACCTGACAGGTAGCTGTGGGATGTTGCTGGCACCAACTTCGGCACTGGACTCTGGGTTTAGCAGAAGGTTGAAGTGTTCTCTCCACCTCTCCATAATCTTATCTTTCTCCGTATGGAGCATGCTACCATCAATGCTCTTCACGGGGTCCAAGCATGCACCCTGCAGACCATATACTTTCTTCAGAGATGCAAAGAACGCTTTAGAGTCGTTTCGGTCTGCCAGACTCTGGATTTCAGCTGCCTTCTTAGTCCACCAGTTGTTTTTCATGTTTCGCAGTTTCTTTTGTAGTTCAGATTTCACACCTTTGTATTTGTTCTTTGTTGCTCTAGTACATCTACTATCTAGTGTCTTCTGGAACAGCAAATTCTTTTCATTGATGAGCTCCATGATTTCTTCATTGGATTCATCAAACCAGTCAGCATGCTTCCTAGTAGGTTTGCCGAGGACGTCTTATGCAGCACTATAGACCACATTTTTCAAGGCTTCCCACTGTTCTTCAATAGTACCAGTTGGTAATGTTGGAAGATTTTCACTAATCGCGGTTACAAGTTTGTCTTTCTCAGTTTGGTTCTTCAGTTTCTCTACGTTCAGTTTCTTGGGGGGTTTTGACCCTTTTTTTCTTCAGAGGAGGAGGTTTTGGTTTGATGTTACATTTGGCACGGATCATGAAGTGATCGGTACAGCACTCGGCTCCCCTCATAGCTCTGGTGCTGCGGAAGTCCCTCAAATCAGATCTCCTAGTAATGATGTAGTCCAGGAGAGTAGGGTGCTTAGATCTTGGATGTTTCCATGAGTAGTACCACTTGTCTGAGAAGTTAAAGAACGTGTTTGTGATAGCCAGTTCATTTTGATTGACGCCACTGTACAGGGATCTGATTTTTTATTGGTCAATATTTATGCACCAAATAAGGTTCAAGAGCAATGCGAATTTTTCAGCGGTTTAGAAAAAATGGTAGAGGAATTAAATACAAGCGCTGAGCAAAAAATTGTAGTAGGTGGGGATTTTAATGTTGCTATCGATCCTGATTTGGACTGTTCTGGGGGTAATCCCACAAAAAAAGATTCTGTCAAACACATTCAAGACATATGTTTAAATTTCGATTTAGTAGATATTTGGCGTGTGAGGAATCCGGTATGTAAACGCTTCAGCTGGAGACAGAAAAATCCTTTTCTTCAACGGAGACTAGATTATTGGCTCTTGAGTGACTCGTACCAGGAGGAGGTAGAGGGTGCCGACATAATTCCCTCTTTGAACTCCGATCACTCGGCTATTGTGCTTCACTTTAGCAGTGTAGAAAAGCAAAAGCACGGTCCATCTTATTGGAAATTTAATGCAAGTTTGTTAGATGATTCTGATTTTTGTAAGCTTATAGCTGAGAGTGTGCCAGTGTGGCGAGAGGAGTTCATTGAAGTTACTGATAAGCGAGTTCTTTGGGACTTAATCAAATATCGAATACGACAGGTTACGATTAAGTACAGCAAAGCTAAAGCTAAGGCCAGAAGACAGAATTTGAAAGTAATAGAAGACTCATTAAAGCAGTGCGAGGAGGATTGCAGTGTGTTTCCATCCCCTGAAAATATGGAAAAAATGGAGAATATTCGAAACGAGTACGAATTGTTTTATGAGCACTTATCAAGGGGTGCGATAGTACGTTCCAGGGCCACCTGGTTTGAGCAAGGAGAAAAAAGTAATAAATATTTCTTAAACCTTGAAACCTACAAAAAATCCAAGAGTTGTATTCGCAAGGTGTTTACCAAAGACGGCTTTCTTACCTCTGACCCCAAAAGAATCATGAAGGAAGTGGAAGTTTTTTATTCTAGTCTTTACAAGACTGACAATTCTAAGATCCCGAACGACGTTTCAAACACATTCTTACTTTCTCAGGCAATCCCAAAGCTTTCAAACGAAGAGGCGATGGCGTGTGAAGGAAGATTGACGCTTGCGGAGTGTTTTAAGAGTTTGCGATCTTTTCAAAGCAACAAATCCCCAGGTAACGACGGCCTTACGGTTGAGTTCTATAATGCGTTTTGGGAAAGTCTTGGAAAGCTTCTTGTAGACAGTCTTAATTGCTCATTTGATAAAGGTGAACTATCAAATTCCCAAAAACAAGCAATAATAACTTTGATAGAAAAGAAAGATAAAGACAAACGAAAAATTTCTAATTGGAGGCCGATTTCCTTAATTAATGTAGATGTCAAGATTGGATCTAAAGCCATTGCCTTGAGACTCCAGACTGTTCTCCCTAGAATAATTCACCATAATCAGCATGCATATGTTAAAGGACGAACAATCAATGATGCAATAAGGACGATTGATGATATACTCGTATATACTGAAAGATATGGTATCAACGGCAAAATGCTAGCAATAGATTTTCAGAAAGCCTTTGATTCAGTAAATAGGAATTTTTTGTTTAGTGCATTGGCTGCTTTCAATTTTGGCTCTTCGTTCATCCAGTGGATACAAACCTTTTACCAAAATATTTCAAGTTCTGTTCTTAATAACGGGTTCTCTACCGGACCTTTTAAGATACAAAGAGGTGTGAGGCAAGGAGATCCACTCTCTCCATACTTGTTCATTATTGTCCTAGAAGTACTAGCTGTTAGTATACGTAAAAATAAGGATATTCAAGGGATTGTGGTGGATGGAATCGAAATTAAACTTGAGCTTTTCGCAGACGATCTTACTGTATTCCTGAGGGACGATTGGTCTCTTAGACACCTCCTTGCTCTTATTTCAAAGTTTGGAATCTGTTCGGGTCTTGTCATAAATTTTGACAAAACAGAAATGTTTATCTTGGGGAACTCGGTTATGGCTCCAGCACAGGACCAAAGTATTATGAACATTAACGTTAAGAGAGCTGTGAAAATATTAGGGGTGTATTTTACTTATGACAGCCGTTTGAGACACAAACTAAATTTTAAGGAAATAATAGATGCTGTCAAAACAAAACTTCAACTTTGGAAGTGGAGAAATCTGACAATAATTGGAAGAATTCAGATCGTTAAAACTTTTGTAATTCCACTGATAATGTACCGTGCTGGATCAATTTGTATAGATAAGGAGGTGGTAACTGAGGCTAATAGGATTATATTTGACTTTATCTGGAAAGGGAAAGACAAAGTAAAACGAGCTTCCTTAGTTGGTGACATAAAAGATGGGGCCTGAAGGCCCCGCATTTAGAATCGATAATTAAGACTCATAGAATAATGCTTTGCCAGAGACTCGCGGATGAAGAACCTTGTAATTGGAAAACTATTTTATTTCACTATTTGAAACAGGTCGGGGGGAAGTTCATCCTCTGTTGCAACTTTGACATAAAAAAGCTACCGATAAACCTCCCAATGTATTACAGGGAATGTTTTGAGTGTTTTTCGCATTGCTCCGCAGCCACCGATAACAATGTACTTGAGCTTTCGCACGAACAAATTTCCAACACTGTTCTTTGGAACAATAAATTTATATGTATTAATAATAAATCAGTCTTCAATCAAAGCTTGGTTAGTAAAGGAATAATCAAAATAGGCGATTTAGTAACAGAGAAAAACCAATTTATTTCTCAATGTAATCAAAGCCGGGTGAATCTTTCTCCAAAAGATATTTTTGATTTGATGTCCTTAGTTGATGCAATCCCTGCACCGTGGCGACAGTCGCTGAAAATAAATGGATACTTGAACAAGAGTCCTTTTGTTATTCAGGACCAAATTCAACTTGTGCTCAATAACCAGGAGGTCTCGATCACTGAGGCGACCTTTAAGAAGGTTTATAGGGAGTTGGTCTCTGGTTTTGTTACTCCACCGACAGCTCATTCAAAGTTTAATGAAAGCTTTAATGGTGTTTGTTTGGACTGGAACGAAATTCATAGTTTGCCCTTTCTAGTCGCTTTAGACACAAAGTCACGAGAATTTCAATATAAAATTCTAAATAGGTATTTAGTGACAAATACGTTTTTGAAAAAAATTGGCAAAATAGACTCCTCATTGTGCACCTTTTGTGGTATGTTGGACGAATCCCTGGAACATCTTTTTGTGACTTGCCATTTTACTACATTGCTGTGGAAAGAACTCATAGCTTGGTGTAGTGGAAGACAAATTAAAGTTGAATCACTATCTGCTGCAAATATAATTTTTGGTGACTGGCAAAGGAAAGATTGCTTCCTCTTATTAAATCATATTATCCTCATCGCAAAACAGTACATTTATTATTGTAGGTCCAACAATTTGAAACCACTTTTCTACGTTCTGTTGCAAAGAATTAAGTTTGTCTACCAATTAGAGAGCAAAATTGCTAAATGGAACAATAATTGGCAAGCTCACTCTATCAAATGGAGTAAGAGTGGTTTTGAAGATGTTGAAGATTGAAACGTGCTTTTATATCTTTTTCGATATTCTAACACAGCGCTATTGTGGGTGTGTGTTGTGTGTGTGTGTGTGTGTGTGTGTTGTTTCTGCATCATGTAGGGGGAACTTTTGGGGGGCGGGGGGTGGTTGTTAGCATCCACTTGTTAGCTCAAATCTGTATATATATATTTTTTTGTGTTTGCTGTAATTTCTTCGTTTTTGTAAGTGCTGTAACTCCAATATGGAAATGTTAAAAAACAATAATAAAATACAAAAAAAAAAAAAAAGTGAACGAGCAATTTTTAGTCCACCTTTTCTAGGACCCTCCCCGAATTGGGGCAGGCAGTGCATCTCTGAAAAGAGCTTCCTGGTCATCGGAGCTGCTGCCTTGCAATGCTGTCCTTCTTCAGCAGGAGCACGACCATCATACCCCAACCGCCTGTGTGTAGAGATCACGCTGCGGGTTCCAGTTCATCAAACCTGCCGGTATGCCTTTACTCCATCGCCACAGGTCTTGTCAACTTCCCACCTAGCTTGGGCAATTGTAGGAGCAAGCAGCTTGCCCAGTACTGCTAGCACCCTCTCCATTGGAAGCAAAAGTACAGAGGCAAGGAAGGACCAAGACAGTCTGTACACGAGCAGCCAACCGCATCCGATGGCTGAAGTAGACCTGGATCAGGTTTACAACACCCTTTGTCAACCGCGTCGGCACTGCAGTGCTGGCTCATCCGCTGACTAGCCGTTGGGATTTGCACCCTCTTTCGCCGTAGTACACCGTTGGCCAGGCTTTGGCAAGTACAGATAGTGGAATGCCAATCCACCATCTGCTTCGGTTACCCAGAAGAGGGGGGCTAGTGGGTACTACACCTTGCCCAAGGGTGACCCAGCACAGCAATGATTAAGAGGTAGTGACATTCTCCCCAAAACCCCGGTATCCCCATACCGGGGCCTCGTTGTCGGATGTAGTTTATTGTCATACCCAGAAGTGAAGATGTGGAAAACGCTAAACTCGAGGTGAGAAAGACAGCCTTTTTGAATTTTGGGTACAGAGAAACGGAAGATGAAAAAGGAAACTTGCGTCTATGCAAGCACACTGAAATGACCTTCGCAAGATTCACGCTGAACACAAGGGAAAAACCAAGAATTGTCTCGTTCGTCAAGAAAAAGCAGGCTGGTGATTTAAATCCTGATCACTTAGTTCCAGTAACACAAGAAAGAAAAGCTATTCGCGATGATGTAAAACAAAGCTGTTTGAAGCTTGCTGAAAAATGTTTGTCTCAGCGGGCAATAATGAGCCATTGAATGAGTATCTAACTCCTTTCTTAGCAACATTAGCTTTCCCTACATTATTTCCTGATGGCAAGGGTGACCCTACCAATCCTTCACTTCACAGAGATGTACCTCTTGCAGAAAGAGTTAAGCATCTTTTAAGATTTGGAGAAAATATAGATGGCAAGTGGCTATACCGCTTTGCCAGTCATCCAAGATTTGCTTACTGGGCTTTGAATATGATCCAAAGAAAACGTATTCTGCAGCAAACAGGAATATTTCTCAAACAGAATCCTGGAGAAGCACATCTGACTGCAGAAGAACTGCAACAAATGGCAGCTGACAACAACACAGATGTTTTCGTATCTAAGTTATCACGCTATCTTAGTAACATAACTGGCTCAAATGCTTATTGGCATAAAGCTAAAGAGGATTTAAAAGCAATAATAAGTCATGTTGGAGCTCCAACATTCTTTTTCACTTTTTCCTCTGCTGACATGCATTGGCCTGACCTACATGCATTATTTAGCAGCTCATTAAGTGATACCACACCTGAGAGCAGACGGCAGAATGTCATTAACAATCCTCACATCACTGACTGGTTCTTTACACAGCGTTTAGAAAACTTCATTAAACATTGGTTGTATAATTCACTGGATGCTGAGTGGCACTGGTACAGATTTGAGTACCAAGCCAGAGGTAGTATACACTGTCATGGTGTTGCAAAACTTAAGAATGACCCAGGATTATGTCAACTTTCAGAAACAGCTCTTAAAGGCTATTTGGCAGAAGTGTCCCTTGATAAAGCTGAACAATCAGATATTCTAGACCTAAACAAACAGATACTGGAAGGAAAAAAAGCTTCTCAAACTGTATGTGAATATGTAGACTGGTTATTATCTACGTACAATCCAGACCCACCAGAGGACGGTTTTTGGATTAAACCCTCCATTCATCCTTGCCAGAGGCAACACAAAGATATTATGAACACTCAACAATCTGATGATGATTATGTAGACTTACTGAATACAGTACAAAGGCACACTCGTTGCAGTACCAATTATTGTCTTAGAAAGAAACAGAATGAAACAAATGTTAAGTGCAGATTTAACTTTCCATTTCAACCTTGCACTGGTACAAAACTAGAATTTGAACCAATTCATACAAAAGATGGAAGTCCCAAATACAAGGCCAAAGTAATAACAAAGCGCAATGATGCTAGGCTAAATAATCATCAGCGCCTCCAACTGCAAGGCTGGAGGGCAAACTGTGACATTCAGGTGGTAATTGATTACCATGCATGTGTTGAATATCTTGCCAAATATGCATCTAAAGGAGAACCAAGGTCACCAGTATTAAAACAGGCATTCAATTCTATAATGCACTCTTGGAAAAACAACAGTAACCCTACAAAACTCATTAAGAAAGTGATCATGAAGTCACTTGGTCAACGTGATTTTTCTGCACAAGAGACAATGCATCATCTTATGTCACTTAAACTGGTAAGCTCATCCTTTAATGTGGTTCCAATCAGTTTAAATGGTTCTCGCAGAATCAATACTAATTCTTTTGATGGCGCTCTTGTTACAAATGAATCGCTGCTGGATGTTTATGCAAACCGTGAAAAATATGCCCAAACCGATCCAAATATAGTCATGTTAAATTTTGTAACTTTTGCCTCCAAATACAAACTTGTCAACAAAAAGCTAACAAGTCAACCACAAAACACTGTACCAAGAGTTTTCCCAGTTTTTTCTTCCAATCCAAAGGGCCCAAATTTTGGCCTTTATTGTAAATATCAGTTGCTTAGATACAAACCTTGGCAGGCTACACAGGAAAATGCTTGGGGTGATCAACCAGGTTCTGACAATATATATATTACTTCATGGAAAGCATTCCTTCAAACACAATATGCTAAACAGCATGTACCTGATTGGCATGAAAAACTGCAAACTTTACAAAACTTATCAGAAAATGACACTGATTGTGAAAACATTTCACAACAACTGCCACAACGGGAAGAGTGGATGCATCTAGCTGATCTTATTCCTGGGTCTTTTGTTAACACAACTGAGGAAACACTTCAGCCTGATTGTAACAATTACAACTGGCAAAATGACAAGTGCAAGTATGAACACCATATTATAGGAGAAATGCCTTCCTGGATAAAATCTAAAAAGGACACATTTTCAGTTGCATTGCCCCAACAAAATATTGATATTAGTACTTTTACTGATATGCAAGCACATGCATACAACATGATAAATGCACATTCTGAACAAGCGTCTCCAAAAGATCCGTTGTTACTCATTGTGAATGGAGTTGCTGGCACTGGTAAAAGTTATCTTATCAATGCCATTCGAAGTCTACTCGGAACATCTTGTGCAGTGACTGCCACCACTGGCAAAGCTTCCTATAACATAAATGGCTGTACAATCCATTCACTGTTAAAACTTCCAGTTGGTTCAAGAGGCAACAAGGAGTTGACTAGTCAGGCTCTTCTGAGATTGCAGAACAACCTCAAAGGCATCAGTTATATTATAATTGATGAATACTCTATGCTAGGACAAACAATGCTTGGCTGGATTGATAGACGCTGCAGACAAGCAACAGGCATAAGTGATGAAGTTTTTGGTGGACTGTCAATCATATTATTTGGTGATCCTGGTCAATTACCACCTGTCGCTGATAAGCCTTTGTACCATTCTAAACCTACCAGTTCTGTAGGCGAACAAGGTCATTTAGCTTACCTAATGTTTAACAACGTAATAAAACTGTCAGTAAACCAAAGAGTTCAAGGTACAAATCCAGAACAAAGTCAGTTTAGAGATTTACTCATGCGGCTACGTACAGGAGATTGTACTAAGCAAGACTGGAAACTTCTCTTGACTAGACAACCTTCTAATACAACAAACTTGACTGAGTTTCAAAATGCCACCAGACTATATTTTAGCAATGAAGAAGTTGCAAATTACAACTTTGAAAAACTGTCTGCACTTCATAACCCAATAGCATGTGTCAACGCACGTCATTCAAGTGATTTAGCTAAGAAAGCTAGCCCTGATGAAATGGCAGGACTAGAACCTTGTGTTTTCCTTGCAAAAGGGGCACAAGTAATGCTTACTATGAATTTGTGGACAGATGTTGGGCTTTGCAATGGTGCAACTGGAACTGTTATAGACTTCATTTATGCAGACAGTCACCAGCCTCCTGACTTACCTCAGGCAGTTATTGTGAAATTTGACAACTACGAAGGCCCATCAATTAGCAAGTCCATTTCATCATGCGTTCCTATATGCCCAATCACAGTTACTTGTCAATCTCTTGATGGAATGCATGAGCGACAACAACTGCCGTTAAAACTGGCTTGGGCAATAACAATACACAAGAGCCAAGGTCTAACACTACCAAAAGCATGGATTGACATTGGTCAAACTGAAAAAACTGCAGGCATTTCATATGTGGCAATTAGCCGAGTTAAAACACTTGATTCTTGCATTATTGAACCAATGACCTTTGAAAGGCTTAAAGGTCTTAGAAAGTCAGCCAATTTAAAATATAGGCTTGAAGAAGAGAACAGACTTGATCAACTTGCAGAGCAAACATGCCAAATAAAATAACAAGATACAATTGGTCCAGTAAATCCTGAAGTAAAGTAACAGGAAGTTGCTATTTGAAAGAAGGTGCGAGGAACTTTCTGAAAATGGTGACGGTTCGTGACGACCCGTCTAGTCCATGACGAGCCGTCATGTGAAAAGTCGACCCGACTTTTGGAAATGTCAGGTGGTGGGGGACTTAGAAAAAAATCGTGTATTTGCGAAGACACTGGAGGCGGTGAGGCCGGCTGAAAATTTTGACGGGTCGTGACGACCCGTCTAGTTCGTGACGGGCCGTCATATGAAAAGTCGACCCGACTTTTGGAAATGTCAGGTGGTGAGAGACTTAGAAAAAAACGTGTATTTGCGAAGACACTGGAGGCGGTGAGGCCGGCTGAAAATGTTGACGGGTCGTGACGGGCCGTCATTTGAAAAAGTCGACCCGACTGTTGGAAATGTCAGGTGGTGAGAGACTTACAGAAAATCGTGTATTTGTGAAGATACTGGAGTCTTTGAGGCCGGCTGAAAATGTTGACGGGTCGTGACGACCCGTTTACTTCGCGACGAGCTGTTATTTGAGGTGGTGATGTCAATCCACCGGGAGACAGTTGTTTCGTTACTGTCGTTATTCATATTTGTTACTCGTTTGCGATTGTCGAGTGATATTGAAGCGCTAGCCTCTGAGGTGAAACACAAATTAAACATTTTAAAGACACAGGATAGTAAAAAGTACGGCGGCTGTGAGCTTACAATTGTGGTAGGAAACGAATTTGGCAAAACTATGTTGTAGGTTTGTTATTGTGTTTGGTCCCGTGAGAGTGATGTTGTATAGGTATCGGTATACCCCAAAATTGATAATTTTGCTATTTTAGTTTTTGATATTTCCAGGTACACCTCATAGAGTTTTTTTAATAACAAAAAGTTTGCGAAAAAAGGTTTCTTCTAGACAAAGTTAGAAAGGAAAAACGACTCTATCAATAAATTCTCTAATTAGAAGCTGTCCACAAATGACTATTTCTCAACACTCAAATGCAAATTACATCGAATGAGGCGCACGTTTACAGTGAGTTTTCATCCTTTTTCGCTGAAATTTGGTAAGAATGTTGCCCGATAATGTGGCAAAAAACCCGTGTCGCGCAGTTTTTATTTGTTGCCTCCTTCGAAAGTAATGATTATTTAAGAAAAGCTACTGCGTGTCTTATAAAAACTGAAAGTTTAACAGCGAAAAAAAAAAAAAAACCCCAGACAATTAATCAAAATTCCCTGACACGGTTTCTTAGATCAAGGTGTGAAAAAAACGTAGTTTCCGGTTAAATTCTGACCGGAAACGAACTCAATTTGTGAAACTATATACTTTTGAGAAATGAGGGCTAATTTAGGAAAGGTTTTTATTTCTTGCCTTAAATCAACTAATAATCGGAATCTACAATTCCTAAGCTTCCAGAAAATATGTACTTTATTGGGGGTTTTTATGAAACGTGTGACCGTGAAGCATGCAGCGACAACGCGAGGTTGTCGTTTGGGGTATTTAACAATTATTCGCCGAAGGCAAAGTGATTATCGGTGAATATTCACCGAGACGAAGTCGAAGTGAATATTCACCAATAATCACTGAGCCTGAGGCGAATAATTGTTTTAGTATAAATACACAGGTGATTATTTCAAAAAAGAGTAAAAAAAAACATTTCAACGCGAAATCATCTTCACTTAACTGTGGCAAAACGACTAATGGCAGCCATTTTGTCCGTCGAGGTGATTATCGGCTGATAATCCGAGATAGCGAGCCAATGAGAGCGCGCGATTTTGTATAATCAACTGATTTAAAGGACGTAAAACTCATGAAATGTATTGTTATTCCGTTTTTCATGAAGAGATTAAATCTGTTAACGACTTCGAGGCGTTTAGGTGATTAATAGTGGGCAATAGTTTTGAAGTTCTTTATTTGCTTTTGTCTGTTTTTCAGCAATAGTGCTGGTTTACGGTTTATTTGTGAATTTTCTGCAACGTGAATGCACAATTTCTTGACGCCGGACGTGGGGTGGAAAATGCGGGCCGTTGTTTGTACATTTTTTGAGCGTATGTGTTTTAATGAGTGCTGGTGTGGAAGGGGTTTTTTCAACGTAACTCTTAGAATTCGTACATGATAGAGTAAGGTAGTAGAATTTTAAGTCTTACTTTCTTCCAAGTTAAAGATAGAACCGCAAGTCATTAGGATACGGTGTTGGTGCTGGTGACTTTGTTAAGCTGAAAGCAGCTAAAAATGCTGCTATAATCGTCACTTTGTTCTTAGATAGGAAGTAATGATTTTGCAAATATCATTGCTTCTGTGTGAATTAAGGATGTAGTTTTTGGGAAAGAATTTGCCCAGCATTTTTGTTTCCGTGTTAGCAACCACCGTTTCTCGTTGCAGTATCATAGCAGTTGTCGTTCTTTAATAAACAGTAACTGTTTTCAAGTTAAGCTATGATCCTCACAGTTATGAACGCAATTTTTGCAATTGCGTAAAGAAGCCTGAAAATTCAGGACTTTAACGGGGTTTGAACCCGTGACCTCGCGATACCGGTGCGATGCTCTAACCCACTGAGGTATAAAGCCACTGACGTTGGGAGCTGGTCATTTGTGGGTTCCATTATGTTCCCGTGAGGAATGAATCAATGATGAAATGATATATGAAATCAGGGGCACCCAACAAGAATATAGCTCAAAACCACTTAAACAAAGCATTGTTAAACGTATTTTAGTATATTTAAATGGTAGATATAGGCATATTTTTGCAATTGCGTAAAGAAGCCTGAAAAATTGCGTTCATAACTGCGAGGATCATAGCTCAGGATAGCTTCACTTGATTTCATATCCGCAGTTGATATATGATCCATTTCATATATCATTTCATCAGTAACTGTTTTGATGGTAACACTTTGCGTTGCTACACTTTGCTACACTTGGATGTTTTGAGGAAGCGTACGGCGATTTCGCTACGTTGAAGAACGAAGTATTCAACAATTCGGAGCGATATTACAGTCAATCATTATCCCTGTTTCTGAACAGCATGTTGTTTGGGTATTAATTTCGCTACGAACGAACGAACCATTCACCATTTTTTGATGCTTTTAGGAAGCTTGCTGCGATTTTTGCTGCGCTTGGATGTTTGGAGGAAGTGTACAGCGAT
>JALIRR010000083.1:0-7500 GCA_023091755.1 Montipora sp. Colony 1 RG-2022 | reverse complement strand
TTGGAGTCAGTAGATCCTGAGATATCAATTTTTTTTAGAACAAATTTTTACAAGCAGTATCATTTAATGGAAAATCAAAAACAATAGGTGTGAAAACTTACCAATTTCACGCTAAAGGATATTTTGTTAACAAAAACAATGGATGAAGTTTTTATTTGATTCAAAACGTTATAAAAAGGTAATTGACTAAATGAGAAATACATGCTTCAATCCTTTATGATAAGTGTAGCCACAAACACTTTTGAGTCAAAATGCCCAGTGTTAAATGTGGACGTCAGAGTTAAAGTCCTTTTTTTTCTGCCCGTGACCGGGTAAAAGGGAGACTGGGACTAGTGACAATTCCCGGACATTAGCAACAAACAGGCAAACATCAACAGAGGAGACGGGGAGACGTAGTTTTTGTTGCGACTGCTCGTGTTCCGGTGAAAACAATATTTATTTGGCTGACATTTGTTATCAGCATACTTGTTGATCAAGAAATGGCATCGAACGAGTTCAGTCTGTCTTCCAGTTCAGATTGAAGTCTCAGAAATGGAAGATTATGAGTTGGAAGTTGAAGGTTCGCTGAACTCGAGCTCTATAGCGAGCAATGCAGAAGGCACGCAAGAGGCATGTGCCGACGATCCGAAATGGAAGTAAAGGGATATGGACTCAAAATACAGCTTGCTGCAAAACAAAAACGACACAACAAAACAAGTCTGGCAACAAAAGGTACATGAAACATGTACCGGTAAGCTGGTCGTGATAGTACACGTGATCTCTATTTAACTGCCGCGAGTAATTTTCCACTGGCACTGGCTTATCTGGAATTGTTTTCTTGAAAGAAGCCGTTATTCTCAATCTGTATACCCAAGTTTGAAACTTAACTAACATTTCAAGCCACTGAAATAAATATAAAGTTTTCAAAAAAAAGAATACCCGCTGACTGTATTGGATTTACACTGAACACTGTAAAGAAAATAACGCTCGTCACAGCCAAGCATTCGATACTCTTTGCAGTTCACACAGCGGATTCAGGATGAGCGTTTAATTGTTGCATTCGTTGTAATATTGTCGTTAATGCCACACTTTTCATTTAACTCTAGTCATGAAATTTCGCTAGATCGAATTTACGCTACTAGAATCTGTATTTTCGTTAGTTTGAATAATCGTACGCCTGAATTTTCGTTACCATTAACGAAAATACGTCGCCCTCACGTTTCGTTCTACCGAAAAACACGCTGCATTTTCGTTCTGAAATGTTCACAACTTCCCCGAAAATTCACAGTGAACAAAGAACGAATTTCGTCGAATTTCGTTTGCATTACTTTTGCACAGTACTGTAGATAGGTGACTACAGAAACATGCAGTATTTTATATTTTTCTTTCACAAACCAACATTAGAAAGATAAGGTAGTGTCAATAGTGTAAATTGTAATGAATACTGATCCCCCTTAATGTATAATGCCTATGCATCAATAATTTTAGGGTCTACTCTGATGAAGCAAGAGGGGAACTACAGCTGTTAAATACAACATGGCTGATTGATGAATTCCAGCAGAATCTCAAGAGTGTGCATGATTATGAAACCTCCCTAAACCATCTTCTGATGGAGGCCCCTGAATTGTGTGAATACCTGCGTCACTACACCAGCATCATAACAGGAGATTTCCCAACGTGGAAATACAACAAGAAAATTGTTGCAAAGGTTTCGCAATCAGTTTATAATTTTTTCTAACAGTCTTTCAATCTCTTACAGCATTTCTTGTCATCAAAATCAAATGAACAATGACATTTCACTTGATGACACAGGCTGACCTACACATCTTTTGATCCTTTCTTTTATATCTGTTCTTTTGATCATAGATAAATCAAACATGGTAACAAAATAATTATTAATGAAGGTACACTGTACTTATACACAACAGTATTTAATGTGTTACAGCTTGCACACAGAAGGTTCTAGTCTCCCCAATTTCAAGGCCCCTTAAAAAAGCCATGAATTAAGCACAACATCACTGTTACAAGAAATGGAAAGACTAAAAATATTAATTTTGTTGAGGAGACTGCCGAAAAGAGTATGTGTATTTTGTTTTACTTTTACACAGTGGAATCCTACAACTGATCCAGAAAGTCCAATTCCTTCTCTCATCCCTTGGCAAGGACTTTTTCATGTGTCATTGAATGCAGAGGAATCGACTGCTCTGTTATTTCGGCCACTTTTTGAAAAGCTATACAAAGCCCTTTTTGGAAGAAACAAGGTACATGAAATACACATAATTTAAAACTCTTTTGAATACTGTAATAAAAGGCTGAGGTTTTATACAATGCAATTGAAGGGGGAAGGACAAGATCATACAACTGTGCATGCTTGTATAATAATGCACTTGTAGTTTACGTCTGTCATGCTCAACCCAACACTTCAACATACATGTTTTCTATACTTTTTCTTGAGAAATTAGGTACTTCCCAAAAGACCAAAGCCACAGAAAATTGTGACACTTACCACAGTGGCATTTGGAGGGTGGTCAGTGGTTCATGATCAAGTGCTGCAGTTATTTGGGCCGCTTTGCAAGGATCCTGAGTAGATGTTACTTCTACACCTGTTTGATGAGCTTCTGCCGCTGTTATTTTTCCTGTACAACACTGTGTTCAGAGGTGGTGATCTCGATCAATGGCTTACAGTGCTTTTGCGAATTTCCTTGATGTTCATTATATTTAGAAGGCGCAACTATGACAAAGCCACACTGTGTCAGTTATCAGACACCATTTATTACCTGAAAGAAAGTGCAGAAGTTACTTCTACAATGCGAGAGTTTTTGCAAATTTTGACAAAAAGAAAGTGGAAATATTCCACTCTGTTTTAAGAAGGTTGGTGAATGTTAAATTTTGTTCAGGTCAAATGACAAGAATTAATACAGAAATTATTCAGAGAATGCTGAGAAGTGAAAAGAAGAAAATTGAAAGTTCTTTAAGTCCCCAAGCTTAATTATCAGCAACACAAACACACAAACAAACACAGAAGTGACTTTTGCTCAACCTGTTCCTCTAAAAATTAATAATATTTATAGCTAGCCTTTCACAATATGCAATAAAAACTGCAATAAAATGGCATATGTTTGGATGAAATATTGTTAATTTACACATATTATTTGGTACTTAGTGGATACAAAAGAATAACATTATTTTATCAGTTACGCTATAATTCCAAAGTATGCCTAATGCCATTTTGAAATGTACACTTTTGTTTTGGATATTTGTCGTCCTTGATTAACATGGAAAAAAAAAGTTCCTTTACTGTACATTGTGCACAATACCAAGGTATACCTCTCATTTGTTTGTATGATTGTCAATAAGGAATGTTCCTGTATGGGCCCTGCCACCTGAGATAAGAGCAATGGCTCATGCAATCAGTGGAAGAAGATTTGACCATGACTTTATAGAATGGTTCCTCCCGCAGTACACCAGAGGAAGAGGAAGACAAAATCTAGCTGTTTTAGTACTATCAGCTGCACAATTTCTTATAGACATCTTTAGTGATGCGTGGATGAAGCAGGGCCAAACACAGAAAATTCCCAAAGGAAGAAAGAAGTATCAGGTAATGTCAGTATGAATAACTCTAAATAAGGCTTAAACTATTTTTTCATACCTTTTACTGCCCTTTCAGTCCTACTACTTTCCAGTTCTTGATGCCACCATTGACCAGCGTTGCCTTCCCCTGGGATATGCTTTTCCTGGCCATGAACCCAATGTGTCCCTAGCATGTGACAAGCTTCACTGTGCAGACAGCTTCAATTTTGACAACACTGTACGCCTTCCATAAGGGCTGTATCATCACAAACCAACAAACATCTATAGACCACAGTTATGGAAGGAGTCAGCAAGTGAGATGCCCCACATGTTACCGATTATTGACACAAAGAATGGAAGAGTTGGCCCAATCTCTAAACAGGTATATATATAAACAAATTGTGTCAGAAGCCTTTTCCTGGTGAACTCAAGAATGTGACAGTAGTAAACAATGACATACATGTGGGATTTCTATAAATTACACCGACTGTAAACTGTCCACGAACCGTCGAGGTTTTAATGCAGGGAAATTAGGAAAAATCAAAGTGATTTCATTTATCAAAATTCAACATGCTTAGCAGGTGCTAACTATAATCATTTAACCACGACAAACTTTACAAATTAAGCTAATAGATATTTGTTCTAGATACCTTGCGGAGGATGACGACAAGGATGAACGCAGTGATAGTGACGATGGAGGCGATGATCAAGATGATGACGAAGATCAAGAAGATCAACCAAGCCACGGAGGAGATGATGACAATGATGATTTTGACAAAGACTCATATTACCGACAAGTCAAGGAGCTCCAGAAAAAAGCGATTTCTCGCTTCACGGAATTAAAGGAACAGAGCCCCACAAGTGATTGAATAAACCGTTGCGCCGCCAAAGGCAAATGCGACCAATCCATTCCTTCATTATGAAAAAGACTTCTCTGATCTTCATAACAAATGGCTTTTGTAAAAGCCACTCAAATATTAAAACTTCACGACCAACAATCGCAACCAAGTGCATGTTATCGTACAATTGAATCTTCTTGGCTGTTTACGCAGAATATGTGTTGTCCTCTCATTCATCTGTCCACTAAGTAGCCCAAAACTATGTTCTAAGTATCAGGATCGACAACAAGATAAATTTCGACTCAGGCACATGTGCTGGTATGGTACAATTTTTCACAAATGCTCATGCATTCCGACAAGACACAACCACAACCTTGTACGCCATTCATGAAAAGATCAAGAATTCTAAACTAAACGCATGCGCCTTTGATGAAAAGGACAAATTTTACGTCATAACCTCTCGACCAATCAGCCATTTTTAACCCCTGTCGTACTGTGTTTATTTACTGGGTCACTTGTAACTGGGGTCTTGTTTGGCCTTTATACTAATCTGCTCTTGTCAATATCGCACGATACTAGCAGTTATATGTTTGGGGGTACCAGCACATTTTTGCATTTTAAGCGTAAATTTATACTTAGTTGACCCAAATGTGCAAATTAAGCGCAAAACAAACGTTAAAAATGGGTACCAGCACATTTTATGGTTGTTTAGGGTGGACATAAATTTGCATCGGGATTTGTGGTAAATTTTTGTGGTTTATCGATATAGATGACGACCGTATGATTTTTTCAACCAATCAGAAATGTACCCATAAATTTACCAGCTCATACGGTAATTTTTCTGATAAAAACGTAGATTTGATAAATTTTCTGATAATCGTCAAACAAAGATTGGTCTGCATCTCCTCCGATGTCTAATTTTATAGATCCTGTAAGCGAAATCGGTTACACCACTTTTAAGGATATAGCGTTTGTCATCAAAGCATGACAATGAAACTTTATTTAATTTGCAGCTTTTAAGTTTATGATAGATGTTTCGAATGATTCTCATTATGTGACGCATTTGTCTGTCATTGTATAGCGTTCGATTATAGTCTTCATGTTTGATTTTTTTTATCACACTCGAATTGGCATCCACTCTGCTACAAATATAAGATCACATTAGTAAAACTGATACACAAGGCTCACTGGGAAAATCTGCCTTTGCCATTATGTGACAATATAATCTGTAGACGAACATCGAAATATCCGTCTAGGACACCTGACTCTGTCTGTGTACCTCGCTTCAACTCAAGATTTGTCCATTTTTCGATTAGATATAGAGGTGCGGCTCTATGGAATAACACCTTAGCCAATGATCATTCAATTGTAAACGTGAGTTGTAAAACTTTGTCAACCAAGTTGAAAGATAATGCAAGTTTCTTAAATTTTAATTTTTATGCTACGTCAATTTCTACTACAGATTTTAGTGACCATGATTATGTATACTTTTAATTGACATGTATCTTACATATACAATCGTAATTGCCATTTAGTTTTAGCTCTCTTACACCATAGGGATTTTTAGTTTAGGCGTATAATAGTATGTAATTTAAGGGAATCTTATCTTATTTGTAAACACACGACCCCATAAGCTTACAGCTTTAAACATTATCGTGTTTAAATAAAGGTATATCTATCTATCTATCTATCTATCTATCTATTCCTTTTGCCGTTTTGTTATTTTGGCCATTCTCTTTGATGTAAGAGTACATTTTAGATCGCAAGCCGGCGAACTCAACAATCGGCACTCCACAGGCTTCATCTTTGAATCTGCCTATAACTTTTTTATTAGTTTTATCATAGAATGGACTGTTTTCAGGATAGTCACTGTTGTTGATTCTATCTCTGTCGGCCCAAAAGTCTTGATACACATTATCAGTCTCGATCTCATACATTAAGCTGTCAGTGTCGGTGAATAATAATTTTGCTCTGTCGCCGTATTTGTTCTTGATGCGATTGTAGTGAAAATCGTACATTAGCGCCTTGCTGAGATCTAAAATACACATACTGACATATGATGGTTTGTCTAATGTTAACACTTCCTCGATCTTAAGCACGGCTACAAGATCTTCGTTAAAGATCTTGCTGTTGTACATATGTAACTGGGTTTAGCAACCATTTTTAAAACATTTTTCTCATCCGTGACCAGTCTAACATCGGCTCTTTTGCGCAAATTCTCCATAGTCTTTTGGTACATGGAATTGTTCATAAGTTTAAAGAAGTCTTTTTCGAAAGTGTTTTTGGTGTTAGTTCTTTTCTGAGTGTTGAAATCGATGTACCTCTTCAACCATGGAGATTGATTGAACTCCAGTGCTCTATGAACTTTAGTCACTCTTAATCCGAGATCTGTGTATAGCTTTAGGTTCCTGTAATAAAGAACATACTTCTCTTTATCTCCCAAGGTCGGTATCAGTTTGGAGACGAGGCCTGTCGATACATTGAATTTTTCAGCAATTTCTTTAGAGTGAGGTGAGAGCATGTCTTCAATGACTTTGATCTTCTCTGGAGCCAGCGAATAATCATTGTGCAAGTCGTGTAGCTCCTTCAGATACTCGAGATCAACTTGTAAAATCAGTCCTCTCCTGCTGTGATCTTTATATTTGGCTAGGTCTAGCTTGTCGATTTGTTCTTTTGTCAACCATTTAAATCCAACTGTAGGAAGATGGGCAATTCCACCGTTACGGACGTTACATTCAGAGTCATTTTTGAAACTTTAATTTAGCACAGGCAAAGGATAGGAAGGGATTGTCTAATTTTACATTGATGATCATGTTTGTGCCTACTGACGCATTAATTGAATTATAAAAGTTTTCCACTTGACTGGCCTATATTTTAAAATAGGGCAAAAAACACACCATTACGGACGTTACATAAAAAACAACCACATGAGCCAGAGCACTGGTGTTAATGAAAAATTCCTGTGAAGTATTGGGGCTTAGTGCATGAACTGCTTCAAATATTTGAAGTATATAGTAGTGTGTGAACCAAAAAGCTTCATTTCATTTAAACCGGCTTTCGTAATTATATAATGCTATGTGAACTTTAACGTTACGGACGTTACAGCCAATGT
>JALIRR010000082.1:165000-175000 GCA_023091755.1 Montipora sp. Colony 1 RG-2022 | reverse complement strand
TGAAAAATATTGTGATCTTATTTTTTTATTATCAAAGGTAAAGGAAAAATGTCCTGACGTTGAATTAGTCAGTAATAATTACTGACTCTGATCTGATTATTAGAACGCAAAAAGAGTACTCTTTATAGCCTGGATTAGTTTTCTATTTTAGGGAATAATGCATACAGTACAAACTCACATATAAGAACCTAGTACAGGCTGAAATTTGGCATTTTAAAAATACCCAAAAAGACCTAATCGGCTAACTCAATGTTGTACCCAATTCAAACCCTTTGGGGTAAAAACGTTTTGTTTCAGGTATTTCCATATCATTTAAATATGAATGGTACATTATAATGCAAATACAATACACAAAGAATCTTAATCTCGGGAGATTTGAATTGGGTACAACATTGAGTTAGCCGATTAGGTCTATTGTGTATATGTTTTCTTTGATTGGCATTTTATTGGATTTTCTCTAGAAATATGTTTTCCATAAAGCTACAGTGCAATACTGTCTACATATCTTATGAATAAAATATAGAAATTTATTGTTGTTCCTCTGAGAAATAAGAACCTATTAAGAAACTACATGTAATCAGACCGAATTATGACCTCGAAAATTCTAGGTTCTTATGTGTGGGTCTTTACTGTATTTTGTAGGGTTACCAGTAGTAACTTTTACCCTGTTATACAAGCATGACAGCATGCCATGTTTTCAGTTTCGCGGGCTTGGGAGATCCTTGAATTGTGTTCATCTTTTCATTACCAATCCAAATAAACTGAAAAACCAACTAGTAAGGTAGAATATGTATGGTAGAATTTTACCATGTGAGTTAAAAGAGGGAAAGTTTACCCCATCAAATTGGCCTTCAAGAATTTCCTGGCAGATCTGTTCATTTGAGGCACCCATGTTTTCAACTTCTGTTTTAAGTTCAGCCACTTTTTGCCTTGCGCAGTTTTAAAGTTTGTTTCAAATCCTCTGCTGAGTTCGCTTTGACGTCAGTTCATATGACACTGGGGCACAACCAACTTGATTTTGAATAGAATTGTTTGCAGACAGGGGCTGTGCAACACTTTTGTTTACACTGGGTGACAGCCTGTGCAACCTTACATAACATGCACCACAGCACCTTAAACTGCTTATGAGGGCCACACAGCCAAACTTTTTTTCCAAAAAAGTTTTCTTAGCTTCAGGGAACAAATCATCTACTGACTTTGGGAAATATGTCCAGGTTTGACCCTAATTAGATGCACGCGGATTTCGATAAGCGTCACGAAGTGTCCCCTTGCTCTTCTCGCCAACTTCAACATCACTTGTGTCTCAGAATACAGACAATTTATGTCACGAAGTGTCCCCCAAATTCTGCTCTTTAACTGCTGCATTTACCCAAAGCTAAAAATAATGCTGACCTTTACCCTTACCATATTGTTGAAAATAGGTAGCAAATGCTTAGACTTAAAGGGACACTTTGTGTTGGATGTCAAAATTGGGCATGTATCTAATCAGGGTCAAACCTGGACATAAGTGGACTTTGGTAGTGACTTTAAATGTTTTAGCTTGTACAGGGGAGTTGTGCATTTGGACGCTGAACACCAGAGGCGGATAGTGGCATTCCTACAGGCTTGACATTTTTCCTTTAACATCATTTATGGGACGAGATTCTTCCTTCCTTGTAGGTTTTTTACGTATACTATAAGTAGGTACTGATGAAGACATTGTTTACAATCTCTGAGGCTCAGCTGGGACTAGTTTCTTTCTTTTTTTTTTTTTTTTCAATTCTTCACAAAGATCAAGCCTTCAAAAACTCTCTTTTTTTTAACTTTGATATAAGCTAGACTTAACTCTAGTGAATTGGAAAATGAAACATTTGTGGCAAATTTTATGATAAATTCAACTCAACAATCGAAATTGAAAGTTGACAATTGAAGCTAAGCTGAACACAATCTTAATGTGTAACTTTAAAGGGGGAACTGAAAAGGAAACACTTAAACACTGGGGGTCTCACGAACCTCTTTACGGAAGAAGTGTGCGGGAGATAAGCTGAAAATCAACTCTAAAGGAACCTATCCACGAATACTCAATACCTTTCAAAAAAAAAAAAAGGACAAAGTTACCTTTTGTAAGGTCTAGCGATAGAGTACACCGAGCTGTAACGACAACAGCAGTCCGAAAACGATCTGTAGGAAACCTCACTGAACCGTAACGCAAGTGACAGAAGCTGCTTCCACATCAACTTGACTACCTCTAACTCGAATATCAGATCACCGGTCACAGACAAGGCAATGACAAAAGAACTGTTCACACTATTTTAATAGAAGTATAATAAGAATTCATCCTAGGTTTGCAATCTCAAGATAGTCCAAAAGCAACTCTTGACACACTAATTCTAGACTGGATCTCTTATTAGCAGAGTCGGAGAACTCGAAATCTTACGGCAGAAAGATCTTTTCGAACAATTTGCGTACTGGTTATAACCTTGCAAGAAGGTTAAACTAAATACGATAAATTCACCGCTTCAAAACGTTTTTCAAAGCTTTACAGATCTTTCCGAAGTGACTGAATGAAATACCTGTGTAAAATGGTTGGCTAATCGCTTGCACTCAACACAACTTCTATGTGCTCTTCCACCGCGACACAATATGGCCGACGGTACAAGTCCTGATCTGTAAGAAAGATGCGCGCAAGCTCTTATGGGATTTTTGGCCGCTGGCGCACTATATTGCTCGATGTTCAAAAAAATCTCGTCTTAATCAACGTAAGAAATATTTGTGTTTGCCGTTCGTATTCGCTCTGACGGCGGGATGATGTTGTCAGTCAAATCCGGTCTCAGGTTGATTCGTTTTTACCTAGCTAGGTTAAATTGGTGATCCTCGTTTTACTTAGGTTGAATATGCACTCTACCTAGTTTAAAGCAGCTATTAACCCCCCAAAAAGGACTGAAACCACCTATAACTTCCCTCAAGCTCTGACTTAAGCATCTCAGCACATCTTCTTAATGTTTCGTGTCATGTTATCGGTTTCTGATTTCATCAGTACACTTATTCATTCAACATTACAACATTATATATTTTGTATAATAAGTTAGTCGATATCCATGCATAATATACAAAACTAATTCTAACCTGACCAAAAATGCTTTTTTCAATTTATCTGAGTGCCCAGCGTATTTACCCATTTAAGATGAGAGTCACCAATTCAGTGAACCTAGGTAAAAACGGGTTCAACCTTAGAACGGATTTTACCGGCAACATTAACACTCGAAATTAAACGAAAGCTTTAAAACAAGATTAAACGTACCAAATTTTCAACCTGCAAAGACACAGATTACAATGGCGAAATGTACAATTGCGGGCTGACGAATGAAAGAAGCAGATATGATAATTCGCAATTCTTTATAACAACTTATTGCGTTCGACATTAGGGAAACGCAATTTCTAATCTTAGCTTTCCTGTGCATAGGGTGAGCTTTAGCCATTTTCCTTTTTTCGTTTGTTTGCTTTTCCAGTGCCATCTTGAATTAAGTCATGATACCTGCATTGATACGACATATGCGCAAAATGACGATCGCGCAGCTCTTGATTGTTTCTTTCCCTACCCTTCTCCTTTGCTTCCAAAGCGACTGTCGAACACACTTCAACAATCTAAGATTACCAGTTTAAGGTGGCTGGAACCAGTTTCACCACTTTTAGCAACCTCGTCCCGGGAGACCCTGGGAACGAGGTTGCACTTGCAAAAAAAGAGTTGTCACCACACGGCAGTATCACGTAACAGCAATCATTATGGTACCATATGAAACACCAATTATTGCTTAACAAAATGCACTCACCATTGTGACGTAATATGTTACCAAGGCAACACGAAAGCTCTCCAAAAACACCCTATATTTCGTCACTACTTGCTTATATCTCGAATATGAACTCGGTGACCACATTTCGTTTTGTAGAGTAGTAATTGGCAATATGAGGTAGAACTATCAGCAAAGTTTTAAAAAATTCCTGGGAGCCAATTCAGAGCAACTTTAATTAAATGTTTCGAATAGTGATTTATTCAGCCGATAGCGCTATCCATCGTTTGAACAACTGGGGCCTGTTAGCTGCGCATGCGTAGAATTAGTTTCTTACTCTAAAGCAACACTAATAACATTACTGGTTGATAACACACCAACGCCTGAGTCAATTTCCTTTGCACTGTGAGAATAATGCGTGATGAATTCTATAATCGAAGCAGTTATCAGATATCCAGTTTTCTCAATCGGTAAAAACAAGTGTTATCTGCTTAAACCTTCGGTTTCGGCTGATAACAATCAATTTCGGTTATCACAAAAGCCTCATCCTTCGATTGCTTATCGCAGACATTGTTTACTGTTGTTGGATGAAAAACTTGACATAATTAATGAAGCAAAACAGCGGATAAAATGTGTAATCAGTTGCATCAGGTATTTATTCTGACATATTTGACAATTATTCCATGGGCGCACGATGGATATCAGTTAGCAATAAGTAATCTCATATCCATAGCTGAGAGCGAATGGAATGGAATAATTGTCTTTGCATACTTGGAAATTTCGTTTCACTTCACAAACTTGTCAACATGGCAAAATTTGCACGACCATACCGTAGAGGAACTAAAAGGACTGTATAGAGAGCCAATCAGATTTTGATATTATTACTTAGTATTTTCTATAATAGTGAATAAAGTGGATAAAGTTCAAGGCGCGCTCTGATTCACTACTCACCAGGGGCACCCAACGCCAATTTTCGAAAAATATCAGTTCGGAAGACAATTTGAGATCTAGAATTTTTGGAACATTTCTTGTAAAATTTCTTGCTTGCCTGCCTCCCCTAGGATTTTCGAACATCTGAAAAATGGTATAATTGCCCATTTTCAACGGATTTTTACCCTAAAAAGGTCACCTAGAATTTTCGGGAGCCTTTTTTCTTGCTGAAATTTTCGAAACGGTAAGTTTTGATAGTTTTCGGATCACTAGACTTTCAGCAAGGAAATCCGAACAGTTGAAAAATTTTTAGGGGATAACAATGCTATGTTTAAGTGGTTTTGAACTACAGTCTCGTTGAACTACATTCTCATTGCCCCTGACTCACGCCCGAAATAAAATATTGTAATCGGCGTTGCTGGACTAAATGAGTTAAAATCATCTTTTTGTGCAGTATTATCTCACCGTTTCGCGGCTCGGTTAATATCCACCAACTGCAACTTCCACTCCAGTGAATAGTTGTTAATTATTCCGCGTGGCATATCATTTATGAGCTTTGTGCTGTCGAATTTGAAGGATGTTTGTATCTTCTCATGGGGTGTGTTATCCTGTGTTATGGCATACCACTGAAGCTGATGAATGGTAAATGAAGGCATATACATAATGATAGCGACTGAGATTGATATATAGAATATATGAAATGTTCATACATTTTAACTGCGGAAACGAAATTGATATACATGGATTTAAGCCTGAAAAAGTCCACGTTTGATTGAACGGGGCTCGAAACCATGACCAGGTGATTGTGCTGCGCCATGCTGTATTCTATGTATCATTCATTCATCTTACGGAATATAACTCTCAGTCATAGGTGATCAGCTCCAAGTTGGCTTAATTGAAAGCTTAGTTGGTAGACCAGCGCAGCGCTGAATAGCACTGACGTCAGGGGTTCGACTGAGCTTCGTCCAAGCCGGGATCTTTTTCAGGCTTTCTTCGCAAGCATTCTTAACTTGCGAAACGAAAACGAAAGCGTTCGTTCATTTATTTCCTAAATATCATCATGATAAATGTAAATCTTTCTTTTTTCTCAAGTGAGCATGTGAAATTAAGATTGTTGCAACAGTTCTGCAGTACTCACGTATAGCGGTAAAAGAGATTATGCGCCTTTTCTTAAAATGACAGCCCTAAATTGATATTTACATGTATTCTTTCGAATAAAGGCAAAATTAAAATTCAACGCCACTTCAGGTTCTTTGGAGAATTGTCACAAACAAACAAGCTTTAAACCAGATATATTGAAATTTTATATCTAATCTGAATAAGATCACTTCGTTGAATAGTTGAACAACGGCTTATCAAGTGGCCCAATATTTTTTCCATAATTTAAAGTGTTTTTGTACGTCAGATCTCATGGGAATAATTTCAATATAAACAGATGTTAGCAAAGGTGGCCCTCTCAGGGTGAATGAATCTTTCGAAATCCGAAAACTGTCAAGCTTTGCAGTTTCGTCAGCGTTCAACAAGCTTCAGCGAAGAGACTGCACAAATATATGGCCAACCGATTTTTAAGTTTTATTTTATGTCCTTATCCAGTGAAAAGGCAGATAGAGCTTAGAATGTCTCATACTAGTAATCACAAGAAATGATGCCCATTTTCCCTCTAGCTTTAAATTAGAGCACACGAACAATTTCTTATGATCACTAGTGCAGGATATTCTAGTCTTTATCTGCCTTCTCATTTCCGAACCATTTGGGACAACTTTGAATCATTTTGGTTTACATAAAAAAATAAAAAAAAAAGGTCATCTTACTCTACACTATTGTGTCAGTGATTATTTCAAAATCGATTCAACAGGCTCATGTCCCTTATTTAATAATTTTCTCCTCAGTTATCGCGAAGCTTTAAATTTGGGACTGCAGAAGGAACCAACTTATTGTACTCCTAATTTTTTGGGTTGTTAACATAAGGTCCAAGTCAAATATGAAGCTGAGCTTTTCATAAGTCGCTTTACTTCTAACAAAGACATCTTTAAGAATAAATGGACGGGACTACAGATTCCTTTCTTATCATAACCTATTTTATTTAATTCCTTTTTAACTTAGTAGCGTAGTAGTGCTTTACACAGGGTATTTTGTATTCCTGTGGTACTTTATATGTATGTTGAAGTGGTCTGTTTCTTGAAACAAAAAAGAAAAATAGTGTGTTCTTTTCAACTGAAAATTAATTATGGAAGGGCAGTTCTCTTTTCGAATTCAATATTGCAAAGAGCATTTTTAATTGCTTTTGAATGCACCGGTAAGATCAAGAATTTTCGACAACAGGTTTCCATTTCGCAGAAAATAATGTGTTTTTTAAAGTGCTTTTATTCTAGTAGCCGCCGAAATTATATTTCCTCGCTCTTACCCAATGATCTATCAGCTAAATGGCCTTAAGGCGGAAATTGATCGGTCTTTTTTTAAATACTAACAAGAAACAGAAATGACGTTCGTCTGTAGCCCTTATAATGAAAGACAACACATGTATACGCACCCAATTGGTCTGCAATAAAGTCCACTTGGTCTCTTTGGAAGCATGACTATAATGTTCAATTATACTTGCAAAAATCAAATTTTGAACAAGAACGGACTCTTGTTTTGAATTAAAATATTATGAAAGTAAGCTGCAGGACTCGGAGAACTAACTGCTGAAGTTCAGAGATAATAATAATAATAATAATAATAATAATAATAATAATAATTATTATTATTATTATTATTATTATTATTGTTATTATTATTTGCAGTTTATTGAAACGTCTGTTTGCAATCCCATTACAAAATTTGGGCGCCCAAAAAGCGTAACCAATTCCTGTTAACCCCTAAAAAAAATACAATCTTTTGTCGATATTATATATCCTACATAATAGTGTATATCCTAAGTATCTAAATGTAAAAATCCTAACCATTGATCTGTGTATCTAAAAATCTTAAATCTTCTTTCTCATAGATTGTTGTAAAAAAAAATATGCCAAACAAAAAAATGCTAATAAAAATCCCTAATAATATATACGGCCTTAAAGTATATCTAAAAGTTCATCTTTGCCTTTCTTATAAAATTGTTCAGTGTTCAAGAATTTTAAAGTTCCTTGCAATGTTCAGAGTGCATGATAGCATTGCGTTCTGCATCTGCTTCAGTACCAAGTCACACCTGGCTCCTACCAAGCACTTGATTGACTTCCTCATATCTTTTAAATAACCACCACCCAGTACATGCATGAATGATGTTATGCTGAGAAACTTTATATCCTAGATATTGCAATTGCAGCTTGAGTTCCCATCTGAGTTGACCATACTTTCGCATTTTCTCCTCCGTCTTCATCTGTCGATTTCCCATCTACGGGCAGCTCACCTCGATCAGGATTACTTCTTTCTTTACTTTATCAACGACTTGCGCGTCGATGCGATTTACTCGAACTTCTACTTGCTCGGCAAACAGAGGTACATCCCGCAAAGCCTTGAGTTCTTCGTTCTCGTAGACTGGCTTTGGACTGATTCGTTTATACCACGCATACTCCTCTCTTGGTAGTAGGTTATATTTGCTTAGAATCTCGAAGAAATGGATTCTAAAGACGCTGTTGTGTCTTTCTAGGTATTTGGTTTATTATTATTATTATTATTATTATGAAAACTTTGGTCGTCGAATAACACTTGAATATCGTTTAAACACCTAAAACAATTGAAAATGCATAAAACATTTTACGCTTTTTTGGCATAATGAACTCGTCACGATGAAGAACGTTCGATTTTGACGACAATTGAGAAACACGTTATTACCTTTGGAAAAATTCCACTAGCGGGGATTATGCTTTAAGACCTTTTTTTCCGCTATTAAAAAGTGTTCGGTTCCTCGTCTTGCACAAAAGCGCATATCTTCCCCTCAAGCAGCTGTTACTCTAAAAAAATCCGGTTTGCCAGCGGCAACCTTTTTTTCATATTCAGCAGAGCGCGCTGGAAGCACGAAAAAAGCAGTTTGATCACGTTTTGAAAAATGTGTCAAACAATTGCTTGATTTCCTAAATAACAAAGTTCAGAAGCGTTTCAACACAAGAAAAGAACCAAAACTTATTTTTGTTTATATAAAATATCTCTCAAATCGCAGCAGGAGTTTTTTTTTCTCAATGTCTTCATTTATATGGAGTGCTCCTCTTTTTCATCAGAAATCACTCGCCAACGTAACCAACAAACTTGAACTGCAAAAAGCAGGGACTAACCTGACATCTCTCTTTCTGTTTAATACGAGGCACTTGCTCGCCATTAAAAATCACACCAAAAGAAAAGTATTAATGGTTTCCACGAGAATGGCTGTAAATAATGTCTTTGCAAGGCTATTGACTGAACATGTATTAAAACAATCGCCCTTCATTAAGAACTAAAATATAAAAATTTCTACCCAAGATGGCAAAAAACACATTTCAGGCCACCAAATGATATCTTACTGACACAACTTACGGTTACGCAGGGGCCTTGGGATTCGTGGATTAGTCGTAAAAGATTTCTTCATCGTAAACTGACAAGATAAATTGTCAGCAACAAAGAAATTTATTGGCCGGCTGACTGTTCATTGCCAGGCCAACTGTATTGAAGCTTCCAATGATGTTACAAAAGTAGCACTAACCAACTTCAGCTCGAAGATTCATTTCGAACTATAGTGTAAAATCAGAAATTGGCATCCCGAGTTGGTATCTTGGTAGCGACTTTGAAATTTTGTTTTCGCTAAACTGAAAAAGAACACTGTCTATATGCACTTACCTTTTGCGGTTTAAAACGAAAGCTTCTATTTCGCGAACCGAGGGCTTGTACGCGAAACAACAAACGATCTGATCTATGGTCGAAGGTCCGGATTACGGTCAATTACCTCTCAAGGTGACCGACTCTTCCCTTTTACTGTTGACACCGAGGAGAAATTCCATTAAGTGCACTGAATGCGTCATTAGAGTCAAAGGCGATCAACTTGAGAAATAACAATCACTGAATTAACACGTGATTAGTTCTTGACAAGGTGGCAGATGATTTATTGTAATTTATTGTGGCCGATGAAGGAACCCGATTGATAAACTTGGCACTGACATTCTTATAACCATTAAAAATCGAAAGTTTAGGAAATTTCATGCTAGTCCAATCAGTGAAATCTCATTTGAGCTAAGAGCGCAAAAACATAGCCATATCTCATTCATGCGCAAATTTACTAGATTATTCAACCTTTTGCAACAAACCGAAAAACAAGGAAAAAAACGTGATATACTACTAATAATAAAAATAAAATA
>JALIRR010000082.1:155000-160000 GCA_023091755.1 Montipora sp. Colony 1 RG-2022 | reverse complement strand
CCCAGTTTGAGATTGTGTTTTAAGCCTACACCATGTTGAAGAATTGCACGCATTGCACCACGAAACAATGTTGAAATACCTCGTGAAATATTTTTAAGAAGGGGAATAGGACATGTTGGTGCAAACTGTAAAGCATACTGGTCTGCCTTGTAACCAGTAGTATACAAAAAATATTATACTGCCATATAACAACCTCTTACTAACTGAGCGTTAAGTCAGTACTGGGGAGTATTGGCTTGAGGTCGTGGCAGTACAAAACCAACCGAGGACCAATATTCCCTGGTACAGTCCCGAGCAAGTGAGGTTAGTAAGTTGTTTATTACAATGTATATGGCATCGTTTCTTTAAGCGATCTGACACTTCTCCGCTTGGTGAATGTTCATAATCTTCATTTTTACTTTGAACAGTAACATTTTACATGTAAAACTAAATTTTACTTGCTACAATAATAATAATTGTACTGTTGAGATGAAAAAAAACTAATTAAATTCTGCTGTTTTGAAAGTTTTTGTGTTTTGCTCAACTTGAACTTCCTGGGAGAGAGAAAAATACGAAAACGGACCATTTTCATGGTAACGGTCGGTACTGCAAAATTCCGACTGGAGGCCAGCCAATTAGAGTGCTCTATTTAGCCTGGAGAATCGTTTGCCATATAATAATAATTATTAGGCAGTGGCTATTCGCACGGGACCGATACACCGACCTATGTTTGCTATTCATACGGGAGTCTTCTTAGAATGTTTACCGGTATTACAGGTTCTAACCTAAAAGAAATAAAGACAAGGTAAGACTTTCCGAGAGTGAATTAATTTATGAATCTGTAAAAATCATTCTAAGAAGACTCCCGTATGAGCAGGTTGGTGTACATGTCCTGTACAAATAGCCACTTCGTAATTATCAGTATTGAAGTATTTACCTGTCTGCGATCTTCTTCATTTGAGCTTCCTTCCATTCTCGGTTTACTTTAAACTGATAGTTGTTGCCATGGTCAAAGTGATAGGAATATCTGCGGGACAAAAAAAAAAGGGAAGGTAAAAATGTTGAAACAGAAGACGTTTTGCAACTTGTGACAGGCAATAAAAGCCAATCATGCTGTAAAGCTTAGCACTAAAATTACATCATCTTTTCTCATGACAAATTTGACTGTGTAAGTACACTTACTTGTAACCCCAAAACATGTTGTTGAGCAAATTGAAATCACAACACTGAAAAATATTTTCCCTTTCAAGTTCAAGTTTAAGTAAAGGTTTGTTATGTATACTACAAAAGACAAGTGCAGCAAAGCTAATTGAAGCATAATGCGGTGCAATGACGTACATAAACATGTACAAATTGGCAGTGAACGTACAAGACACAAAATTGACATAAAAATACTTAACAATACAAAATGAACGTGATGCAATCAGGAAGCAAATGATAATTATTCAATTTTAGTAAAATCATAATATAATTATTATTCATTTATCTTTTAGTAATTATTAATATTCAGTTTGGGCGGGTGTCAACATGAGCACCATAAACTCCACGTACAATGTAGTGTGAGCAGAAATTTTTGAATTCATTTTCTCAAAGGCATTTACTAACTGCACACCAGTTAGGATTTTGAGAGTTCCAAACATTATGCAAGTCATTGTTAGCTATGTACATTGTACAGCTACGAGAGACTTTAAATTCTTGTGAACAGGTATTAAAGTTTGTATTACTAACAAATAAGAAAAAATAAAATCAATAAAAGCTAATTAAGTGAATAAAAGGGCCTAGGACAGAACCTTTTAAGACTCCATTAACAGAAACATGTAAGTAACTATTGGAGTTAACTGACTGTCAGCCAAGTAAGACGAAAACCTCTTCTTCCAGAGATTTCCATACCTTCCCTGCAAGTTACAGCGCTTACCCAGTAACTTGATTTTCAATGTCTTGAGGAACACCAAATGTCCTTAACGCAAGCTTGTCTTCCTGATTTTCAGAGATTCCCTCCTTCACTATGTTATTCTCTTCCAGATGACCATAGTTTTTGCTGGATTTTTTATCACGTGGTGTCAAGTGTTGTCTGCTGTGAGAGACATGGTCCTGTAACGCATCGCTATCTGAATCCCAAGAATGGTCTTCCAGTTGTGCATCCTTGGTCATCACATAAGATGTTTTTACTTTGCCCTTGTTGGGTTTGTCATTTTGCAAACCAAGCCTTGTGGAATCCTGCTCTGGAAGGGCAGCTGTTGAAACAGCGTACTACTATGTCAAGATGAATTTGTTTTTTGTTTTTTTTTAGCTTTGCCCTGACTAGATGGTTGACCTCAACGGCTAGTGTCAATTTCTTGGCTCCTTAGATCAGACAAGTATGCAGGGGGCTTTGTGCCCAAACCTTTGCAATTAGTGCATGGAAACCTTTAGATTAAAATCTATTACAAAGTCTATAAACCAAGATTGTGAGACAGGGCCCTACAGAACAATAATAATTCATAAAATTATCCAAGCACGCTTCAAAGACAATATTTATCAATTAGAAGGCAGCACTTTCTCCTCAGTTATTTTGGCTCTGGTTGGAACCTGTGAGCTCAACCAACAGAGCTAACTGGTCTGCTGTTTCCTAACAATATCTAGGTGTCGAAGTTCTAATGTTCACTCCAATTACTTGTACATCTGTGTGATAAAAACCAGCTGCGACCACCTATGACAACCCTGCGAGCCTCTGAGAGCAGGCTGTTTCATAGGGTGATGCCACTTACAGTTAAAAACCTTTGAGACAGTTAGTAAATTGAATTCACAATCCAGCCTTCCAAATTCTATGTGATATGAGCTAAGCACTAGCAGGCTCCATTCCTACAGCTGTACATCTCCTTCAAAAGAACCAGGTCACAGATTTCAATAATCATTTATTATAATTTACCTTTGAAATCAGTATAAGGTGGATTGCGCTGATGATAATCCGCCTCATTCAATTCAATATCAATTCCGATGTCTCCCCTCTTCTGGCTGCCCTGATGAACTTTATTTTCATTTTTATCAGGAGGCTGAAGATCCTTGTTCTTTTGACCATCTAAACCATCACGGTCAATGAAAGTTGTGTTGATGCCACCACTTCTGTCAACAAAATTAGTCACTCCAGCTTTGCCATAAAGCTGGCTTGGCATCTGTGAAGATGGGACATCTGGTTTAGTCCTGGGTTGACTTGCAGGAGAATTTGTGATAGAGGTTTTCTGTTGGCTAGGTAATGTTGCTTGTTGCTTAACCTGGGGTCTTTTGTGGTTTATTTGACCTCTTGGTGACCCTGCTGGAAGGGCTGGCTGGTGCCTTGGTGAACCTTCAGGGCTTGAGGAAGGCTGTTGCACATCTCCTGGAAGACTGTCCCAGTCTGAATCACTTTCAGGTTCCATCTGTGTATTCTTTGGCTGAAACTACACACAGAAGTAATGCAGTTAAACTCAAAACAATTGCCGGCTGGCAGTTTTCTATCATGGTTACTCTGCTCAACCAATCTATAAGACACACCTTCCAATAACAGTATATTGCTGACGATTCAAAACACTATAAAAGCACAAACTTTTTTTTTTAAATTTAAATTTACGTAAAAACCAATACTACAGCTACACACTACAATTACAATTTCAACACTAATAACAAATTTATTACTGGTACCACTTAATTTGTAACTACTTGCAAACACAGCTAGTACTAGGACCTCAGAAGTGCTAATGGTCAGGACAGAGGAAGAAAGCTGAAACTACATGTAGGTTCACCCAATCTGCAAATCTTCGTAAATTTGGAGTTTAGGATAGGTATTTAATTAGCAATACGAGAAAGAGGAGAAAAAAAAGTGTCAGAAAAATGGTACATTATTACTGCAATTTTGAGCACTGGCAGAAAATTAGAATGTCTCATTAGTGAATTCAGACTAGTGATATACACTGTAGATTCAACAACAGCTTGCTTTGTTTGGGGTTATATGTACGCATTTAATTGCTGCTCATTCTGTAAGTTATATGGGGAGCCCTTAGCAAAAATTTCATGTAGTGACACACTCCAGGTTTTCGTCGTTCAAAAGCTGTGTAATACTATCCATTGCCAGCTGCATATTTAACATTATTCCAAGAGCACATGCTGGTTATGAGATGGCAAATAGCCAACAAGGTGTGTAGTGTGGAATGGTCACAACCAGTCTCATATCCAACGAGGGCCAGTGGAATAATAATCAGAATGCTTGGACAATTGGAAATTAAAGCCAATCAGATTCCAGCTTGGCAACACTTGACGAATCAATTTCCATATATCATGAGCTGATAACCGAGATTGAGTGAAGCAATAAAAAAGTTAGCCAGAATCAATCTCATATCCAACAAGTGTGAATGGAGTATTGTTTAACCTCTGAACTGTTTCACTTCCATCCAACTAGAGTAGATAGCTTTCTTAATTGAATTAATTTCTTTCCACGTTACTACGAATTCAAAGTTCTTTTCCTGATCTTATGATATAAAATAAAGCCAGCTGCATGTATCTCTTTATATACATACAAGTTTAAGAATTTTAAAGTAGTAGTAACCATGGATTAGTAAAGTGCGTTCAATGTCTAGTAAAAAAATACCGGTATTTTTTATTGTACTGATTGCCCGCAGTAATATTCAGAGAAAGTGGACGTGTAGTGTGCTTTCAGACAGTATGCAGAGAGAACTTGAATCTCCAGTGAAAAGCAGCTGAGTTGACAAATAACAACCCGGCATCATTGGCGGCACAAATTGCTGTGCCGGGGTGAATTGGTGTCTGTTTCCTACAAAGCACAACACTACACAGCCTTCTGATGTTCTGATAAGTAGCTTTAGTCATATTTGCTAGTGACTTTTGACATGAATCAAGACAACTTCAATTACCTTTGAAAAACAGGCACCCATTGCCTATGTTTGGTAGCGCAGTGACATAGCACTTTATTCCACACTGTCAACTGGGCTGCATATTGTCTTCCTGGAGATTCAAGTTGTCTTTGCATAATATGTAGCTCTAATAGTACA
>JALIRR010000082.1:140000-150000 GCA_023091755.1 Montipora sp. Colony 1 RG-2022 | reverse complement strand
TATTTTAGAGCTTTTTACAAATATTATTCATGAATTATCTTTGAAAAATGTGTGGTTACCCACAATTTTTTTTTTGGATTTCAATAACACTTGTATACAGTCTACATGTACTTTTCCTGCATAGTCATAAACCGGGTAAAAATATCTTTAATTAGTAGGCACCGTCCTTAATTTGCATGTAATTCTATTTTTTTTTGGCTCTGTTAAGAGCTTTTGTACTTCCTGCTATAAAAGAGGTACTGTAACTGAACCCCATATTTGTAGCAATTATATGTCTAGTACACGTTTTTGTTGTATTAGACATATTGTTGTAGCTGAGCCCTGCTTTCTTAACTTTCCATTACCTTAGTACTGAATGGGATAAGGTAAAGTTTTTATTTTTATTAATTTTAGCAAAGTTGCAGACAGGCCCTTGTTACATGTAGAAGAGCTCACACCTCTCAAGATTCTCCTGTACATGTAGTTTTTGTAGCATGTAGTGACTATGAGAATATTCCTACACCCTTCTAGACAGGATGCTGGTTCATTGTAGTGATACCCCCAGCAGCAAGTCGCTGTTACCCATCTACATGTATCCATTTGGGTGAAGGGAGCAAAGTTTCAAGAAAGGAAAGGAAAGGAAACAACTGTGTGACAGAGCTAGAGCCTAAACCACCACCCCTCGGGATGTGAATCTGGTTCTCTCACCGTTACATATACACGAATTTGCCTCTAGAGTGAATGGGATGTAACCCAGATTAGCACCGTACCGGTATATAATTTATTTAAACCGTAAACACCCGCACATACCGGTACATGTAAGCCGCATGTGCAGATAAGCCGCACCTTGAATTTAGCAGCTCAAGTTTTGGAAAAGAGTTTTTTGAAAGAAGTCAAAGGAAATCCAAAGTTGAGTCTTCAGAAGTCTTCTTCATCCGCTGTTCATGGAATGTAAACTCACTATTAACATTGAAATGGAAAATCCTTCGAAGTCTTACCCACCATTTTAACACACAGTTTTAATACATGTATAATGAACATCGTTTCTACCACCTGTTTCTGAACATATGATTGATCTTTGTCTGGTATTTGTTGACAGGAATTTCTTCATTCAACACAGCTTTTTTTATGGATTTTCGTCTTGTAACAAGAACGTGAGCAGAACATTTGTAGCTTAGTAACCAGGCATTAGATCGTTTGCGAAGGTGCAAAACTAGACATCATAAGCAACCGTTTGCAAATTTTCCTGGGGAGAAGCCACACCCCTGATTTCTAGCAACAATTTTTGGGGAAAAGGTGCGGAGCATCTGCGGGTGTTTGTAAAATAATGGTACATTTTACATTATAATTTTGTTTGGTTGTAAATATCTCCTTATTTGACATATTACACTTATATTGTTACATGTATATTCAGTCTTCCACATTACAACCAGTGTGATACATGTATCTGCAAGATGAGGCTAAATATAATTTAGGCAAAGTTAATTAATAACCAAGTCAATGCTAAATGGTTTTGTCTGGGAAGGATTTGCAGGGCAATTTGCCAAGTGCTTTGGCTTGCTTGCTTCTTGTCCCTTTCTTCCTCCCATATTTCTAGGTAAAGTATACATTCCACACATGATTTTTCTCAGTGATGTGTTGACAGAATATGCCTTGGAGTTGGACCGTGGCATGGTTGCCATGGTGATCTCCTTGCTGCTGAGGAGAGTGCTGCTACCTCTCTTGAGCTACGTTTATGGCAACTACCCTGCTATAAATTGGCATGGTGTTTTAAATTCTTAATATACAAAAGACATTTTGATCTTTAAAATGACTTAGACTGTGGGATATGAAGAACATGTACATGTAAACTGCTGTACTTTGTCTGCTCCTACCTTAGCCCTGACCATGTAGAATCAATGTTAATTATGTACATGTATCACATCTTTGTTCAGGTCACAATGATGTCTGATCCAGGCTCTTACCGGTCTGACGGTGAAGACACTATAACAAGAACGCCGGCAGCATCAACACATGACATGGTGATTTGGAAATTTGTTTTGATAAGTATTTAACAATTATTGGATGAGGTTGAGCATGTTAGTGATAATTATCAAGGCCAAAGTTTGTGTTATCTGCTGAAGCCGAAGGCTGAGGCGGATAACACAAACTGAGGCTTATCGCTAACATGCAAAAACCGAATTCAATAATTGTTTTATTATGCATACTCCTGAGCTGAGCTCCGCCATGACAAAACTGATCGAACTGCTCGTTAGTGTGTTAAATGACGTCACTTCTGCATGCATAAAACTATTGTCTGTAGGTACTGTATGACGTCAATTCTGCATCTATAAAATCTATTGTCTGTAGGTATGACGTAAGAGAAACAGAGCAAGCAAGAGTTAGCTGCGTGCTTATAGCCAATCAAAATCGAGCTTGTGACACCAATGTATAGTAATATAAATTTTACATGTCTTACAATAAATTATTATTGTATTATTATGACACTTTGGGTTCCTTTGGTTTGTTGACTCCTGAACCCCCCTCCCTCCCAATTGATGAGTAAAATTGTCTGGCATTAGACAGAGTAAAACCTATTATTTATAAGTTTATGGGGTGCAGGGATGGTGCAGTGGTGAGAGCACTTGCCTCCTATCAATGTGGCCCAGGTTCGATTCCCAGACACTGCGTCATCTGTGGGTTGAGTTTGTTGGTTCTCTACTCTGCATGAAGAGGTTTTCTTCGGGTAGCTTGGTTTCCCCTCTCCTCAAAAACCAACATTTAACTTGATTTTCGTTCATTGCTAAGGACGGTGCCTACTATTGTTATTGCACATACATTCTGCGCATCTTAAGATACTCGGGTTCCCTGTGGGTGATGCTTACTAATACAGAGATATTTTTGCACGGTTTAAAACTATGTCGAGAAAGCAGAATTTAGCAAGTGCTTTTGGTATTCAAAAAGATAACTGGGGGTAACCATGCATTTTTCAGAGATAATTAATGTTAAATTTGGAAAAGAACGCCATACATAGCTTTGTAATTTAATTTTTTTTACAAATATTGTTCTTAAATTATTTTTGGAAAATGTGGGATTACCCCCAATTTAACTTTTTGGATTTCGATAACCGTTGTTAAGATCTGCTTTTCCCGCATATTCAGAACACTGTGCAAAAATATGTTTGAATTAGTAAGCACTGTCCTTACAGTGTAATTTCTAGCCTGTGTAGCAAGCGTTCATGTTCGACAGGAGAGCTTCGAACCGATTTTCTGCAAACTGGCCGCGCGAAAGTTGGGGCAAGAGACTGACGGAACGCTTGCAAGAAGACCCCCTATTTTTGAAAAACCCATTCGCCCACGAACGGGGGCTTCTGATTGGTGCGGCACAGTCACAATGATTGACAGTTGTTTTCAATAACTTCTATTCCAACGGCTCTGCAAATATCAGCTAGAATTTGCCTGTAAGTTTCTTTTCGATGGTTTAAACAAATTCTCAGAAGAAACATAACCAGTCGTACCCGGCTTAGAAGCTGCCGTTACAAATTTAACATTTAAAATCACACTGGCAAATTCTGCGTTGATCACTCGGTGTTTCCTCGGTGCCTTGGTTTGTTTTGTTGGAAGCCAACATGTGTTAACATGGTTATCTTTTATTGGCTAATTTGTTAATAAGACGTCAATCAGCGTGTGTCAAGTCTGCAACCATAAAAAGGTGGGCGTTTTTCAAGAATAGGGGGTCTTCGTGCAAGCGTTCCCTCAGTCTCTTGCCCCAACTTCCGCGCGGCCAGTTTGCGGAAAATCGTTTTGAAGCTCTTTTTGTCGAAAAGGAACGCTTGCTACGCAGGCTATGTAATTTCAGTTTACAGTGTCCCCAATTAATGCTCCAGCACTAGAACAACTAGATATTCAAATAAGGTTCTTTTCCTTTTTTTTTCACTCACAGGGGTCAATGGGTTTAGAAACGAGGAGAATATGTGAGCAAAGGTTGAGGGGAAGGAGATGAAAGGGTGAAAATGTGAAAAATAAAACTTGAATGATCAGTCTTGGGAAGAGTTACATGAAGAAGAATGGAATAATGTAAAAGAATGGGTGCCAACTGGGAGGAGAAGGGGATGGGAACTGGGAAACTAAGGAAAGTAAACTGGGAGAGGTGGAAGCTGAAAATGAGAAAACTGTAGAAGCTACATGTACATGTAAATAATTTGGTTGTACAGATTGGTTGAACCTGAAAAATTATTTGGTGTCTGTAGAAAGAATAAGTGTGATGGGGAGAGCAGAGATAAAATGGTAGGATTTCAGAAATAGTAGAATACATGTCGGTGCATGCACATGTAGATGTGGGATATACATGGACGTAAGGGCCATTCTATACTTGAGTTAAGTATGCGACTTGTTTTAATACATTTTCCTAAACTTTTTGTTTTTCTCAGTCCTCAAAACTGGATACAACAACCGAGATTGAAACATTAAGTCCTGCCGGTGATACAATGGTAGAGGTGAGCTTGAATGAACAGTACAATGTAGATGATTATGATCCTTTTAGTTGACTTCACACACTTGAAACTTCTTCTTTTACGTGACTGTGTATGCTTTCCCAGTCGTTCTCCTACATGTACTGTAAAAAATAATATTCCTAGTCTGTCAGTCTGTTAAAATACAGTGAGCATCTGTACAGTCTTGTACAATGTATGACAGACAACAGCATCCATCTCCCAGGTTTGGATATTCGTTCGACCTGTACTTTAATACACATCTGTTTCTTTTCAGCATCTCTTTAATTAAATCATAGTTTTTACCCTCCTTACCTCCTACCTGCCATTATTAAACTAGAAGACTTACTCGGGTATTCTAGAGTCAGCCATCTAGTGCACCTGACCAGTTCAATGAAGCTGCAATGCAGTAATGAGAATTTCCATGCTTGCTGTCTCTTACATGTGCGTGGTATATTACAGTTTACATCCATCCATCTTGTCAAAGTAACATGCTCCTTGTCCTACATTGTATGCTGGTATTCATCTGACAGGTTATCTTGTCAGCCCACTTGCCCAGTCACCTTCTGGTGCATGACAAGTTTGCTTGTGATCCCACCACATGCTCTCGATTCATCGTTAGACTCTTTATCTGGAAAACTGCTCCAGTTCTCTTGCCTTCCCCATCCCCTTGCTTCAGGCTACAGTGAACAATGTAAATATGTACATTGTACTTACATAATTATTCATGACGTGATCCTTGATGTACTGGCCTCCTTACTTGTTTTTCTTTTTTTGATTTTTTCCCTTTTATTCTTGTGAAATATTAAATCTTGCCGGCTTAATTTACTTGCATCTGTCTCCTTGTCTTCTTCCCTCTCAGTATTTTGTATTGTCAGAGTTTTCAGTCTATCTGCTGATCTTTTGGACTTTGATGGGACAGTTTGTTTACAAGTATTTTTTCTTGTAGCCTTTACAGGACCTAGAGGATGATGAGGGAATGCTTCAGGATCTTCAGACCAGGAGACAGCAGAGAAGAGAAGAGGTAAAGCATACTTCATCATCATCATCATCACATCTTGGACATAAATAGGGGATTATGGTACCGTGATTAATTTATTTCAATTAAATTTTCCTAATGGATCGAGCTTTCATTGACTTGCCATATAACCAATGTGATACCTGAAGGACAACACTGCATGCTAATTATACAATGTATGCGTAATTATGCATTCTAGGCTTGCTCACACACATGTATATCTACATAATTATTGAATAAAATTACGTCAATTTTAATCATTTGTGGAATCTCAATTTGAAAGAGGACAAAAATCACATTTGGTCCTTTTGGGTTCTGTTGTACACTGTATGAGCCATGTACAGGTACCATCAGTTCTTTGTGATTTCAGCTCTCCACTACTTTTGGTGGGTCATCATCTGTAAATGGTGCTTGGGGTGAAGACAGGACAAATGTAGAGACACCTTCTCCAGCAGGTTTGTGATTATTATTAACAAAAAGGCTCATAACACTTGTGAATGAGTGATTTTGCAGACTTGCCATCTTGATGTCAAGGGATTCGGGGGATTCGGTAGAGAGGGATTGGAATTAATACAGTGAAGTATACATTGCTTTCATGTAATGCTTTCTACATTGTAACATTAATACATGTCATGTATTTCACAGAAACTACATGTAATAAAAAAGACCATCCATTATTTTTTTTTTCTGTTTGGTATGTTTTGGTGATTAATGTGCAACCTCTATTTCTTTTTGTCTTTGCATGCCCTGAATGTGAAAGGCTTTCACTCGTAATTTTATCATGAAGAGTTTAGATAATGTGTGTCATTACATGTATGTGGTCTTTTTGAATTATCATGAACTCACAAAATGACCAGCTTGTAGTTGGCTCGATCAGTTGTTATTGGTGAGCAGACTGCACTGGTATTACAGAACTGATGTTCAAGCCTGATTTCCTTTCAAGGCTTTTGTTTTGTTGTCTAAGGTTAATTAACTAATTAAAGTTACATTGATTTAATAGCTGCAGTGATCTGGAAATTGTATGAATGGACCAAAATTCATGTCATTGTCATTTACCAGTATCTTTCTCTAGTACTAGTCTGCTACTTGAAATTATAATTATTGAAAGTAAACTTGTAATTAATTACAATGTACATGTACGTGTACCTTGAGTAGTTTTCTCATCATTGCTCTTTTGAAGTTACATGTACAATGTACATGCACCTCTCAGCCTAATCTGCAATTCAAGACAACATTACTTCACTTTAACCCGTTGCATGGCTCTTCGGGTGCCCTAGGACAGCCCAGTTGACGAGTAAAAACTGGTATTAGAGTAAAATCTGTGAAGTCTCACTCACAGGGTTAACAATTAATGTTTTCCTTCTGATGCTTGTGTTAAAATCTTTAAAATTTGTCTGGAGCTACATTGTGTTAAATTATGTATTCCTACAGTTTACATGCATCTCTTTACTTTTTAGATTCCTCATGGCTTGGGCAACCTGGTCCAAGACTGCAGCAAATGATGGTTTCTGGGGATTTGAATGCATCTTCCACTGGAGGAAGTATGAGCTTGAATGCTTCTATAAGAGAAAGGCTCCGTAGTAAAGTGAGAGGCCGTCAGGTAATGCATTTATTTATAATAACCTACATGTATTATTGTATGAAGGAGACTGACCAAAATACCTGTAATAGTGGCAATGATAAAATGCCCCAAAGGCGTCGGAGTCAGCTAGTTAGTCACGCCTTTAATAGAGTTTTTTGTGTGAGTGAAGAGGTTATTAATGCATGGACTCATGAACTGCCCCTCATTGATGAGTAAAATGGTCTGGCATTCAGCAGAGTAAAGTCTCACTCCCAGCATTCAATGGGTTAATGGCTCCTTCTGTAATAAGAAGATCCAGACAATAGGAGTTCCGTAAGAGTGGAGTTTTATCAAGGTTTGTTGGAGGCGATTGATAACTGATCAAAACGTAGAACATACACGCGTGATCGTTTTTGAGATCAAGTTGCAATCATTGGAGATAGAATAACGATGTTTATGCTGTCGCGTAGGGCATATTGTTACACCTTCCTCTTCTGATTGTAAAAGGGTCAGAAAATATCATCTCTGTCATCTGGTTGTGATTATTGTAAGAAACAAGTGTATAATACAGGCGTGTATCATGTAAAGCAGTGAAAGGATTTTTCTGCCGAATGGCAGTTCTAAAGATACGGGTACATGTATTGTAATGTTGACAGGCACAATTAAGTTAACTTGTTGTTTGCATTGCCCCATCTCCTCTGTATGTGGATACGTATACTGTACTGTGATATATAATTATAATAATAATATTATACAGATTATATACAAATTATTTAGTATGTGGTATGTAAATGTTTGATTTGGTGTACATACAGTAGTTTATGTACCTTTGGCATCAAACTTTATTGATTGTAGCATCCCATTAAATACAGCTTTTTTCATTAATTTTTCAGGCTGTTTCCAGAAGTACCGATAGAGAGGTACAGTGTACTTAAAGTAATAAAGGTGTAGCATTTACCGAAGTGTATAATTGGTACAATTTTTAAAGATCTCCTCCTTAATACTCCGAAAGGGGCATTACTAAACCACGAAACAGCGAAACAAAGCACTAAAACACCATGTATTGTATGATCCCACCATACATTGAATACTAACCGACAAAAGTTGAGATTAAGATGAAGATTCAGAATTAAGACTGAGATATAGGAACAATAACGTTTTAGGCCTAGTTTTAATCTCAAATCCAACCTTTGTGGGTTAGTATTCAATGTGTAGTGGGGGCATACATGGTGTTTTGGTGCTTCGTTTCGTTGTTGAGTGATGTCCTTCCAAAAGGGGCACCATACATGTAACCCATGCAATAAAACTATGGTTGTGTACAATGTACATGTACAGTAGCACAAAGCAAAAACATTCTTGTAGCTTAGGCCAAGTGCAAGAAAATAATTATGCAAACAGGTCACATACATGTACATACATGTACTTGTCTTTGCCAAACTGAATACAAAATTTTTAAAGGAAATACAAATATTCATGGGTTACGGAATATGGTGAAAGTTGAATTGAAAGGCTTTTTTGTTAATAAATGAAATATTTTCATGAAAATGAGGTTGTAGTACAGGTAGCTACAGTAGATTGTACAGCTGTACCAGGTTTATTATTATTATCATTATTACTGTCATTATTTTTGATAGCTCAATGGTGGAACATTACAGGCCAAATATATATTTGTACAGTGATGAGTTCGAGTATCATTCAAGCCCAGGTTCTTTGTCAGGCTTCCATTACAACAGCTTAAGGTGTTTAGTCTTGTTTAGGCTGATTACAACCTGCAGTCCAAAGGTTTCTATATTTTCACAATCATATAATGATAATTTGTTTTTCCCATTTTGCCTAACTTACACATATAGTCATAAACATGCACATTGCAGTCACTTTGATTAACAGGTGATACAATATATTGGTGATCTGTGCAGTAGCATCACAATCAATATACATTGTAGCAGAAGAGTATTGTTAGCCTTTCACAGTGATTAGTAAATATTTTTCTCTACAGGAAACTGAACTTGTCGTTTGATTATTATGGTTGATGACATGAAATGTTTTATTCCTTGATTTTACTAGGGCACACCAGAGAGAAGATTACGTGGCTTACGTGATAGACCCCTGCCAACAAGATTTGATGATGCTGGAGTGAGTCATATTGCTTTTGAATCAACTTACAGTACTAGTCTAAGAGTGGAGTACCTGCAAAGGAAAAATTAATGCAAATTCTTGATCACTTTTAAGTAAGGGTGCAGGGATGTTGCAGTGGTGAGAGCACTTGCTTCCCACCAATGATTTGGCCTGGGTTTGATTCCCAGAGTCGGCATCATTATTACTGTATGCAGCATTGCTAAAATGTGGGTCACGGTTCAAGGGTAAGGGTGGAGGATGAGGGTCAAGTGTGAGGGTGAGGGTCAAGGGAGAGGGTCAAGGGTGAGGGTCAAGGGTGAAGGTCAAGGGTGAGGGCCAAGGGTAAAATGCTTTAAAGTGTACAAATTAAAGAAACGCAACAATGGAAAAACACGTTTTCAAAATTTATCTCTGTTTTCTTTGGCAATCGCAGAGAAACTTCCCACGAAGAAACCTTTGGTGAAGTCTCCCCTTTTCCCGATAATGCCAAGTATAATCTTCATTCTCAAGTCTTCTGCGAGAGCTTTTCCATGATGAGCTCAGTTCCACATGAGCTCAGTTCTGCCGTTACCTCTGAATTTGAACATAAATTTGAATAAATTTGAACTATTTACAAGCGAAAGTGTGCGGGGCAGAGACATGTAAATTCCCGCCCATTCCACAGATCGGTGGTTTTGGTAGTACCTTTATTCTTCTGGGGAAATATCGAATCAGTTGCACAGTCAGAGCTAGTTTACGATGAACAAGCAAACAATTGCAAATGTTTACTTTATATATATAATTATACGTTAAAAAAAAATAGACTCTTACAAATTACCTTTTACGCTTAAACGTTTCCAGTTAATGTTGAAATATTTAG
>JALIRR010000082.1:130000-135000 GCA_023091755.1 Montipora sp. Colony 1 RG-2022 | reverse complement strand
ATTTCATATCCGCAGCTCATTATATGATTCATTTAATATAATATCATTTCGTTCATTAATACAAACTATCTTATAAATTATTTTCCACTTAAGCATTCTTTTCCTCTCCATTTTGTTTTTGGTTAATGTCCCCAATACATCAGCCTAGGAATTACAGATTACAATATACAATTCCCTTAATTAGATTCACGCAGATTTGCATAAACCAGCATACAGCTGATTCCAGCTGCCTGTAAGCTGTGCTCCAAGGTCATTATGTGGACCATATAGCAGCTGCCAGAAGCACCATAGTATGTTTTTGGTTCGACCTTGTTTAGATGTGTCGTTGCTGTACTTTAATTGCTACAACAACTAGGGGAGACTTATTATTATTAGTATTATTATCATACAAAGTGTTGCCTTGCTTTTCTCTCCAACTTCAGCATCACTAGTGTCTCAGAATACTATGTACCGGGTACTTATTGACTGAGTGGGAGCTGGTGCCAGACAGGGAAATATTTGGCCCGAGGTTGTGGCGTATGGACGGAGCGCCATGACCAAGGGCCAAATATTTTCCCATCTGCCCTGACCTACATGTAAACTCAGTCAATGAGCATTTTATCATACATGTATGGGCTCTTCACACTATTCATGAGCACTCAGAATATGGAGTTTGGACAAAATACAAAAAGTAACAAGTAACAAAAATTTGCACAGAAAATTTATCTAATACCTACAGTATGTTGTTTGCATTTGCTTTTCTGTGTGTAAATAACTTGGATGTTTAAAAGCGACGAAATCCCCTAAAATTGCATCCCACAGAGCAGTATGTGTTCCTAGTAGGGCCTTATGGCTTTTCCTGGCCCTGCTCGCACTAAGGCGTATGGGCCTCATATGGGAATTTACAATGAAAGCGTGTGTGTGGCCGTACAAGCCATGTGATAAAGACAATTTTTTAACACCATTACAAATTAATGTAAGTGTCCCCAAATACTGTTTCTCAAGTAAGGATTAACAGCTGACCAAAATAAATACGGAATACCCAGTGGTTGTTGGTAGTTCCAAGGGTCAGCTACGAGGCTGGTATCAATGGAAGCCGACAGTGCACCCTTTATTCCCCTCTGTGTCAGTGGTTCATTTTACAGGCATTTAAAGCTACTGCCACAAGGATCAGTGGAAAGTCAAAACAGACGCTGAAGCCACCAACGATCGAACTGGGGACCTCTTGCTCCGAAAGCCATGCACAAACCAACTGAGCTACACCTGCTCCTTTCTACATGTTCTTGGCAGATAGGTTAAGCAACCTCTAAGAAATTTAATGAAAATTTACACTTTAGACAATTATACATTGTACATGTATGTGTGTACAGGCCATAACATAACCTTTTATTCCTTCCATACTCAATTTAAGCAATTTTTTTTTCTGTTTTAGTTCCTCTAGATGACAAAGTGCCAGAGGGTGCAGAACCTCGCTTCTGGGAAGAAGAAGGTTTTTATGTTGGTAAACCACCTCAAGTTTCTTCTACCAATTTAAACATCATGGAAAACAGGATCATGGACACAAATCAGGTGTGTTGTTGTTGTTGTTGTTACTAAAAACTCACACCAAGGCTTACATGTTCAAACTGGAAAAGTGAATGTCATACAAATTATTTTCTTCCTTTCCAAAGCTTTTTTGGGCTGTTTCAATATTGGCAGTTAGTTTTGAGTATTACTGAAGCACCCCTAAAGTTAATATTAATGTCCTAACTTTTGCCCAATGAAAACAGTTCTAGTGCAAGTTACAGATACCTGTAATTTGCCATTTGTAGCAGACAATTTTTCAAAAATAGAGTACGGGTAACATCAACTGTCTGTCAGTGGACGGAAATACAAGTCATTGTACAGTCTACTACAGTGAATGTTTAAGTCATCTTTATGACTTTTATCCAGTTATGATTTGCCAATTGTTGGGATGTGGCTTTGCACTTATGTCCAGGTTTGACCCTAATTAGATGCACGCCCAATTTTGACATCCAACACAAAGTGTCCCTTTAAGTCTAAGCATTTGCTACCTACATTGTACATATTTTCAACAATAAGGTAAGGGTAAAGGTTAGCGTTATTTTTAGCTTTGGGTAAATGCAGCAGTTAATCTTCACTTAAAGAGCAGCATTTGGGGGACACTTTGCGACGTAAATTGTCTGTATTCTGAGACACAAGTGATGTTGAAGTTGGCTAGAAGAGCAAGGGGACACTTTGTGACACTTATTGAAATCCACGTGCATCTAATTAGGGTCAAACCTGGACATATTTCTGGCTTTGGGCAATTCACCCTACAACCTTAGTGCAGTTGATCTCTCTCTCTCTCTCTCTCTCTCTCTCTCTCTCTCTCTCTTTAGATTCATCAGTCCGTATTATCTACCCTATTTCTCTAGGACTTTAAAAAAATAATAAAACTACTTCAAGCACTATGACTTCAAAAGAGTGGAAGCTCTAACTGAAAATGAACAGTATATTAGTTAAAAACGAATATCAATATTATAGTTATCATGATATTTGGTTTAAAACCCAAAGAAGGTAGCAAATACTGAATGCTTGGCACATCAGTCAAAAATTCCGTAAAATTTCTCAGTTAAATCGTATTTCAAAGGTCTCCAAGTTAAAGAACATCTCTGCTCAACCCCTCTGGATTAGGTTTATTTTTCGTGTCTTTCCATCTTATTTTTCCATCTTAAGTGTTGCTTGAAGGTATATATTCGACAGCACTTCAAACCCTAAGATTTTTTTGAGATTCCTGGAAAGATTTTGCCCTTTAAATCGCCTAAAAGCAACGTTATACATATTTTTTCTTTTGGAAACGTCAGCGCTTATTGAGAGGAACTCTTCCGAGCCAATTATTTGGTAGCCAATGAAATTTCAGGTAATTTATCTCCAAAAACTATTATGTAGCAAATACCCGTTTTTGGTCGCAAATACCCAACTTAGCTGTAATTTTTTTCTCGCTAACGTAAATAACGTAAATAATAGACTTGATAGCGAAGATAGAAACAGTTCACAAGATCGCACTTGTTTTAAAGCAACCTGCCTAAACATAGAAAGCTGTTTTTAAGGCTTATTTCATCCTTTTTTGGCCGAAAAATGGACAAAAATCACGTTTTTGGCATTAAAAATTCTTAGAAGCGATTTCTTCTAAAAGTAGGCTGAAAACATATTAAATAAAACTGGTCCAAACCATCTGCATAACCCTTTGTGGTATTTTACGGAATGTTTCTCCAAAAACCTGTTTTTCGCAAATACCATCATTCCCCACCCCTCCCCCCTCCAACTAAGTTGATAAGGAAATGGCACTCTTTAGTCTTCATGCTGGTTTGTCTGCATATAAGGTGAGAACTTCTAGTTCATTTTAAGTGAAAAGCAGATGAAGAAGCTTCTTTTCCAGTAAATATCCATAACCCGCCACTCTTTATGGATGTTTAGGATATCATAAAGACGAAACTTAGGGTGCGTTCGATTGACCGTATTCTGGAATAGGAATACATGGAATATAAGTTAGAAATCCTTCGTTTTTACGGAGATTCACGTTAAAATTGTCAAATATCTGCTAAAATGCTCTTTTAAACATATTTTTATTATCCTTGTTGCTTCGAAACGCGCCAAACATACCGTTTTAATCATTACTCAACGTATTCATATTCCGGAATAGGGTCAATCAAACACGCCCTTCTTATAAATTAAGGCTTGACGGGAGCCCACGAGTCGGAGCATGCCTCTCCCATGCAAGCCCTCTGAATGAACCTTTGTGCGTAGAACGCCACGAGTTCTTCGGCTCTGCACGCACTGTTTAGATGATGGCCAATCAGAATAAAGTTATTGTCGAACAAAGACAATAAGCAAAAAATAATGTACGCAAATTGATGTAAATGTGAGTCTCCTGGTGAAGTGTTACTTTTAAAAATAGAAAGATATGAGCAAAGGTTGACTCAAGGATATAGTGCATAGGGAGGCTCTTAGTCATGGGCTCCTGGGTTTGAAGGTGAATTGAAATTCCCAAAGGGGTGGGTGTTGAAACAAACAACCCTACTATGTCTCAAATGGCAGGTACATAGCGAAGATATCGTTGACGACACCTAGGGTCCTTTGTTTCTGTGGTTGGCTCATTTGAATAACAAAAGCAACGTTTGTAAAAAGTTATCTTCCCTGTTCAATTCGAATTCCACGTAAATCTTCCGATCGTGCATCTGAAGCCCTGTGCGACAACACACTCGCTTAGTAAAATAACAGCATTGCACCTGCATTGCAGAGGTCCATAACTTGATGACAGCCGGAGTGGATTTTTATACCACATCAAGAATATTATATAATCATGCGGAAAAAGTGGCAAATAAAGGACTTAAGTATATCCGTTTTCACGCTAATTCCTTACCTTGTGGCACTGTCCAAATATGGTCATGGTAGCGATCACCGAAACCTATAGCTTTGTCACCAGTTGTTGAAAAATAAAACTATTACTTCCTCAATCTTACGTAAATTGCCAGAATTTGAGACTTCTAGACTTGCACTTCATCAGCTATGTAGAACGAGACATTGGACGTTATTTCGCGCTATACTTATTTAATACATTTTAAAATATTGACAGGCAATGTACATGCACCAGGTAAGGTTTAATAGCATCCATCTGTCTCGCTGAGGTTTAGTCTTTTGAACAGTTGCAACTCCTGCTGTGGGTGGACACGTGGTGTGGAAATCATATTGTGGTTTACCATGGTTAACACTATCCTAGGAATGGCACATTAGTGTGCATGGGCATACACTAACGTACATGACCCTACACTAGCCTACACTTGCCTAAATGGGCGTACACTAGCTAGCCCACATGGGCACACACGGGTCCACATGAGCACACACTGGCCTACATGGGCCTTATTGGTAATCTAACACCCAGCCAAATCGGGTACAAAACAGCATGGGAAGGACTAAAAACTGAGTAAGGTCACAGCTGCGAAAACTCATGACTCGTGGCGCTGATTCTGCTGTCGCCT
>JALIRR010000082.1:122500-127500 GCA_023091755.1 Montipora sp. Colony 1 RG-2022 | reverse complement strand
AAGGCAGCATCATCCGCGAACAGCATCCCCGAAGCAGAACTTTGCGCACTCTGGTGTTCGCGCGCAGGCGAGCAAGGTTGAAAAGGCTCACGTCACTCCTTGCGTGGATGGTGCTTCCGTCTTCAGTCTGATCGAAAGCGTAGGGCAGCAGCAGAGATAAGAAGGTGCCGAATAGTATTGGAGCGAGAACACAGCCTTGTTTCACGCCACTTTGCTTCATGTAAGTAAATGCACTATTGAAGCTGCTCGCGTCAGCTCATGAATTAAAATAGGTGACCGCAAATTATGGACGTTACCACTGATTTCGCTATTTGTCTTCTATGCACACAGCTTTTAAACAAACGATTGTTTGATTACTTTAATCTGTCTCCAATTCTATGCACATGCGGACTCGATTGAGCAGGTGACAAACTTTGCGCCTGCGTAAATAAGGACCTTGTAACCCCCTTATTTTGCAACTTCATTCGTTTATATCTCCGTTTTCGGACAGCAATCGTTTTTCTTCTTTTCATAGCAAGTTAAATCAAAGATTTTCAAAACATTCTATATCTGAAAAAAGAGAGATATATTTAAAAAAACTGTCGTTTCTTTAAGACTGGTCTATTGATTTTTGTTAAATGTTACACCATGTCAGAGATTGTTTCTTCTTATGGGGTAACGCTGTATGGGAAGATTTCGTTGTCCCATTTTTTTTTCAAAAAAAGACAACAGATGTTGATTTTAAAGCTCAAAGAAATGTCTTTTCCATGGTATCAAGAAATAACCACTTGCTGAATATGCTACATTAACAATATGAAGAAAGATACCAACAACCACTTAATGCAAAAACCTAATGTACGTATTTGCTACGGTAGCAAATACCTATTTTATGTAGCAAATACCTACTGTCACGTCGCAAATACCTACCCACCGTATTTGGTACGGTAGCAAATACTCATTTCCGTATTTGCTACCGTAGCAAATACTCATTCAAGTAGCAAATACCTACCAGTCAGTATTTGTTACCGTAGCAAATACCTAACTTTGGTAGCAAGTACTGACGTAAATCTAACTCTCTCTCTCTCTCTCTCTCTCTCTCTCTCTCCAGATTCATCAACGCAGCTGGTGTGTCGAGTGTTTTTTATTTTGTACAAAATGAACGTTCATTTAGCCTCGGTTTTTCCCGAAACGGTTGTGGCGAAATGTAACATTTAGGGATTGACCACTGGGACTGTATTAGTCAACAGTTAAAAGTGATTTCGAAGAAACAAGCTGATAACCATCACCTGTAAAGCATTCCAACCCACGAAAATGTTAACTTTGAGTTTTGACTCAGCATGTATATCCACATCACTCCTCTTGATATCAATGTCTTGTAATGAGAAGGAAAGATTGATCATTTTAACTGGGCTTCATGTGGAGTTTTGCTTTGCGAACTAAGGCAGTGGGCTGCCTTATTTTATGAGATAGGTATCATGATAAAACATGCTCAAGCTGTGGCTGTATGAAATTTGGGAGTGTGGCCATATTTCACATGCAGTTCATAGAGCCATCTTACTTTTCTATGGCAGATTACAGCGATCCCTCTTACCCATAAATGTATGTCTCACTCATAAGAAAAGCACATAACTGCAAAGTAATAATACTCTTTTTGGTTCTTTTCTCCAGGTGAAGAAGCAGCACAATATCAGCTTGATGTTGATTTATCCACCCTCACATTCACCCATCATCCATTATTCAGCAAAGAACATGTCTTAGCCTCACGACTACAACAGTATTACAAGCAATATACTGAGAGGCAAAAGAAGGCAATGTCAGCTCACTATTCTGATAAGGTATAAGTTATTGTCATGAATGAACACCCAGCATCATTTTTTGTTTATTTTTGCCCTTGGACTTCCTATATTAATTTTCTAGCATGATAAAGCATGGCAATTTCGATGTTTTTCTCACTTCAATGTCATCTTAATCTTAATCACTTGTAGTTGTCTGCTTTGAAGATTGCACTACAACAGCTTCAAGAAAATGCTGAAAAAGTGGTAAGACATCGTCTCTGTGGAAGAAGTTGGTGGGATTGGGGCATTTTGGGAAGTTTTTTTTTTTTGGGGGGGGGGGGGGGTTATTTAATGTTGATCCTTGCATGTGCATTTGTAATTTTTGGGCCAAATAAAGTACCGGTATGTAGAGATGATGAAAATAACCAGGCAAAGCCACTTTACATTTTGGTCAGATCGGGCAATTTGCTGGGCATGCATCCAGTAACTTTCTACTTCCAAGGACAAAAGAACACTTCTTCCCTACCCTGTTCTTTTTGTAATCGCATCATTAGATATCAAACATTCATTCATTCGCAAGTTTCGATCGAAACAATGACGGGATTGTGTACTCGTGCCCCGGATGCTTGCGTGACCGTGTCGAAGTGCTCTTTCCCTCGGAATTTTCAACATTATTGGTCTAGACTGCAAAACAGTCGTTTTCTTCCATTTTCGGAAGGCGCAAAGCGCCGTAAGCGTGATCCTCGCGTGTGAAGCGCGCGAGCCTCGCACGCCCGTAGGGCGTCTCTCCCCATTCTCCCTCGCCGTTTCTACACTCGCTCCAGACCTTTCGTTTGAATATTATTTTACCGTGTCGCGTGCGTTCGCAAAAAATACGACTGTTTTGCGGTCTATAATTGATCGTGCTCAGCAAACAACAGACAACTTGGTGTACGCCCAAAATAATTTGACTTGTTGCTTGCTTTTGAACTCTAATACGTATCTAGAATTTGTTATTCTGGAGACATCAGTGTTTGTTAGAATGTTGACAGAGTCACCTACTTCGGACTTTTTGCGATGCCAAATGTCCAGAGCATGCGACGAAGTAGTTTCTTGTGTGTCACGTCCTCCTTTTTTAGGAGTTTTTTGGGGCAGGTTCCATACAGCGCACAGATATGTTGTTCGTGGCTTGACAAAAGTGTCGAAAAAATACCACGCGGTAACGTACATGTATTTTTTGTGCTTGTTGATCAGCAGTCTACACATTTCAGCAAATTTCGATATGAAGTGGCTGTGTGACCCGGGAAGCTTGAAGGGTTCAGTGTTTTTGATAGTTTCTTGAGACATCACTGTTTGTTATAATGTACGCATAGTCATGGACTTTAGGTATTCTGGTGGAGATTCATAAAGAAAGGTAGAATCACTTTATTTAACGTCGGTAGTTCGTTCAGCTACGAGGGTGCTATCATTGGAAGCCGACGGTACGGCCTTTGCCCCCCTCCCTTTTTCAGTGCTCCATTTTATGGGTATCTAAAGTTATAGCTACACGGATCAAAGGAAAGTCGAAACAGACGTTGGAAGTGACCGAGGATCGAACTGGGGACCTCTTGCTCCGAAAGCCGTGCACTAACCAGCTGAGCTGCATCGGATTCTGCGCGCATTCTTACCGGCTTGTTACCGCTGTTGGGATGGAGTATGGGACTTCGATTCTGTGCACACAGAGAGTCTCAACGATTGTCTTCTTTTTCGCAAAAGTATCCGGTCAAACCACAGACAAAAGAGCGTTGCAGCCTCTGACTCCTCTTGTCTATGCCCTGTGTGCAAGCAAATCACCTTTCCGGATTGTGTAGCTCCTCCATAACTTCATAACTTTGCCCCTCGCATGCAGTATCCACGTGTTTATAAATTGACGTGAACAGGAAGCTACACATGTACAGCTGTATCAAATACGGCTGTCAAGTCAATGGGTGTGACGTGGAGTGGAGCGTTTCTGGCTGCTGTAAACTTTTGGATCCTACGGATTGTATAAATTGCATTGAGTGCTGACCTACTCTGCCGTAAACCTTGCTGTTCCTCGCAGAGCTAGTTAGAATATCACTTGTTAGACCGTTTCAAGCACACCGATCAATTTCGAGCACATCGAGATTTTGCAGATTGTTGATCCAGTTGACAGTGGCCTGTAGAACTTGGGTTGAAGTCTTGTACCCTTTGGCTTCCATATTATAACTAGTTTGGACTCGCCTTGGCAACTTCATGGGATTATTCCAAATCGTGACTAACAGTTTCAGAAAACGTGTAGGGATAGCGCAGTTGTGAGAGTACCCACTTCCCACCAATGTGGCCCGGGTTCGATTCTCAGACTCGGCGTCATATGTGGGTTGAGTTTGTTGGTTCTCTACTCTTCACCGAGATGTTTTTCTTTGGGTACTCCTGTTTCCCCCTCTCCTCGTCAAAAACTAACATTTGACTTGACTTGCGTTAATTGTTGATTTCAGTTTAAAATGTCCCCAATTAGTGCTCCAGTGCTAGAACGACTAGACATATAAATTTCCTTTCCTTCTTTTCCTTGAAAAGGCGTGGGTTCGGTTTAGCATTATTTGCAAAGCTCAGGTGGTGCGTTCGTGCTCGTGCGACCATTTTTGAGCTTCACCAAGACGGAATGAACGTATTCCGCTTTAGGTTTGCCGGGTGCTATTGAGAACTAGCCGCTGGTATCAATCAAAGCCTTGACAAATTTTGCCTGGTGTTCTAGCGTATCTGTGAGCTTGAGAGGGACCTGGGCAGGCGGAGGCGTACTGCCTTCGCACTTTATGCCCTCCACAGGTTCGATGATCGCATCAGCCAGTTTCGCCTTTCAAGAATGCCCGTTCTAGGTCTCGCATGACCATGGAATTGTTGATTTCGGCCTCCTCTGTCTTTGTAGGCTGAGGTCGTTTCGGAGCACTTGTACACGTGCTCGAAATCGTTTGGCTAGTGATTTTTACGGTGGGTCAGATCTGGTTATTTGTAATCACTCTTGCCGAAGTTTGGCTAGTTCTTGATCATTGTTCCATGGGATCCAACCTATGTCGCTTTCTACAGCCCACAGCGTTGCAACTGCTGCCTTCACTAACTATTTGACCAGTCTTGGTCTAAAGGTGGTGCCACGGGTGGGCCTGGGGTCTCAGCGACTGTTCAGCCGGCCTTGGGGTAGGTGGTTCGATGAGTAACACAGCCTCTTCCTCCTCGACATATTTTTCCTTCAGGTTGTCAGGTTGGCGAACGTTT
>JALIRR010000082.1:110000-117500 GCA_023091755.1 Montipora sp. Colony 1 RG-2022 | reverse complement strand
CATGTTGTAGACGAAAGGGAGAAGTGATCCTCTCACATATCTGGACAATTCAAGCAATTGCCTCTTAAAGAGACCTGAAATATGCAGGTGGCTTCCCTGAATCTGTCAACTGTCATTGTAAGATTCACGGGGTGTCTTACGTTGGTAATTCGACCTATATCTACTTGTTTTGATCAATAGAGGATATTATATGGCCGCGCGGGGATACGACATTTCTCTTCGAGTGTTGAAAAATAGTTCACGAGTGAGCGCGGCGAACGTGTGAAATATTTTTCAACACGAGAAGAGAAATTTTGTATCTCCAAGCGGCCATGTAGTATTCTATTTATTATATAAACACCAATGAAATACTAAATCATGTCACGAAAGGCATCAAAAGGCGCAATTTTTATATATAACCAAAGCAACAGCGATCTTTTCAGGTGTGAAGATGTTGTCTTCACGTGTGAAGAGATCTTGTTTTCGCGCGAAAGCTCACTTGGTATTTCATAGATAGATTACTTCATGGTTGGTGAGTGCGTACGATTTTTTTCACGAGTTGTGAAGGATCGCGTAAACGAACGAGTGAGTTTTACGATCCTTCACAACGAGTGAGTAATAAAAATCGTACAAACGAGCCAACCATGAAGTTGTTTGTTTATTATATAAGGGAAGGGGTCATAAAGTTAACGAGGTAAGTTTTAATCGAGAGGCTATCAAACCACCGATAGTGAACAAAAGCACCAAACAAACAGCAAAATATTTTTAAAAATAATAAAAGAAATTTTTACCTTCCATACCTCGCTTGAGCATTTTTAAAACTTTTAAGATCTTCTGAATTAATTTGTGGAGAAAACTAAGCAATAAAAGATAAAAAACTTTGAAAACCATACACCCGTTGGCCGCCATGTTTGCAAATTTTACTCCCGCTGTCGGTGCACAGGCCTCCCGCGCCAAAGTTCAATATAATATTAGCCAATCAAAAGGCTGATACGACAATTTTTCACTCGTGAAAACATCGTCTGTCATTTTTATTTCATCACGGAAATGTACGTAAATCTCTATACTTATGTAATAATGGTGTTTATATAATAATTAACAACTATTCACCGAAGTGGAGGTGGCTATAGTGGTGGATATTTACCGAGCCGCGAAGGAGTGAGATAATATAGCACAAAAAGATGATTTGAACTCATTTATTCCTGTAAAGATTACAACATTTTCAGGCGTAAATTGCTTGGAGGTTAAAAGCAAAGGATATCCGGAGTTTGAGTAGCCAATCAGCGCGCGCGTTTAACGCTATCCACTGTTTTAGTGTATACTAAAACCAAATATTCACTGAAGATAGACGCATTCAGTATTTGTCCATTTCAAGAATTTGTTCTGGGCAGACAAAAATATCAACTAAATGTATTTTTTAAAGTTTGCCCTGTCAGCTCAGACTCAATACCCTTATGTTAACTTTGTTTTTTTTTCTTTCTTTTCTAATATTTATGATGCGGTTTAGTTCCTCCTCGTCCTTTAAGGCCTCCAAAATTTGATGAAACCACGGAATATGAAAATTTAAAAGAAAACGCAAAACTAAATAGGCGAGCTCCAGGTAAGTAATTATGATAAAAAACATTGTTCCACTCTAAAGGCAATGAAAACAAAATCCAAACTTTTTCTGATGTTTGACGATGATGAACCTGAATCGAAGTCGCTCGATAGGAATGCTTGGCTGTTTAAAGAGGAAACCAAACCTTAAAGCTCTTACCACTGCGTCACTCCCGACCTTGTTCTAAACCTCTCTATTTCCTAAACCATTCAGGAGAACCTATCCTCCTTCCGGAACTTTCGATGACTACCAATGTTGCACCAGTAGATCAGGTCACGAGGTATGTTCCTTTCTGCGTATTGTCTACCATTTAGTGTCGAAAATAACTAAATCAATTGCTTTGCTCAGAGATTGGCATCCAAAATTTCGCACCACTTTTTCAACTAATGAGAAACAAAACGAAAACCATTCACGAGTAGTGCGTTGGCGTTGTTGGCGAGCATTTCTGTCAAGTTACCGAATCCTATTAGACCATTTTCGAATTCTCACGGCTGGACTGGATCTAGAATGAAGTGGAGGCTAATGCGGGCAAATCTTTTCAAATGCAAATTAATTTGCCCGCATTAGCCTCCATCTCGTGCTAGGTCCAGTCCAACCGTTAGAATACGAAACTGGCCTATTGATTTATTACGGTTACGCTTCTTGATTGGTCAGGTAAATTTTTTGGATGTTCACTGCATGACTCTCGTTTGAAAAGCGCTCTAACATAACCGAGTCAACCATATTTGTACAGCAATCACATGATTTCGAGCGCAATTCAGTTGGGATAAATCAGCAAGAGTAAATTTTTCAAAGGCTAACGAAATCGGGCCAGTGCATGCAATTTGTAGTCTTGGAAAAATTTACGAGCGCTGATTTATCCCAAATTGCACGAGATAAATAATGTGATTGCTTGTTAATAATTTTAATGCGAAAATCTGACTCTGATTTGCTGTTATCGTGTTTATTTCGTATCATGGCTCACTAGTCCTGCTTACATCAACGTTATTGGTTGAAAAATAACCATATTGACTGACATGTTAACACTTGTGGAAACTTGCAGACCAAAAATATCCTATCATTTGACAAAGATCAAGTTCTGGAAGCATTTACGAACTTTTGCGTAAAACTCCTTGAGAATTTCGATCAGGGCTGCGGGTTCCTGTACTTTTCAATACTTTCGTCACTTGCTGTGCTTTTGAGAAGCCCAAGACTTTTTCCAGACTTCGAGCCAGTTATTTGTGGTTTCTTGGGTGTTGTCCTTAGCATTCTCCTTCAAATTCTTAATTATCACGCCACTTGTCACGATACAAAAGAAACAATGGCCCCTAACTCTAAAAGCAATATAGCTGCCTCCTAAAGGCAAAATATAAATGAACCAATGAGAGAGCGTCTTGTGGTCCGCCATATTAAATTAGAAAACTACTTCACATTCCCCCTCATACGAGGTCATTTTTGTGCACCGAACAGGTGTCGTGTCGCAACGACTTGTTTTTCAAGTGGGACACACGGAGCGACTTGTCGCAGAGACCTGTCGCCGCAACTTGTCGCCTGATGTGTCACGGCCTTAAAGGGATCCAATGAAATTAGAAGTTGTAAAGAGCTGCGTCCTATCTCCACTTGTCCTCATCCTCGTCACCAGAGCCCCGGATCTTATGTCTGCGCATGCCCCTAGACTCAGGGAAATTCTATGTAGGAGAACATGCGCCGTAGGGTACTTATAGCCAACACTTGGCTATTTGAACCTTACGGCGCCTCTTCTCTGCTCGTGCTAACATGAATGCACCAATCAGAGACGCTTGTCATAATGTTCTTTACGAAAACCAACGAGAAGACACTTTGTATCAGTTTCCCAGAGCTCTTATGCGCAAAAGAGAAGAGCTCTGGGGTCGAGATTGCACTTGTCCTCACTTGTCTGCCATTTTGCATTTTTGCGATTTTCCAGTCGACCAACTTAATTTCAACTTTCCGCTTTGTGTGGGATTAATAATTATTAACGTGTTCTTGGCCAATGAGCGTGTTGACATTTTTTCATATATATTATTATTAATCAAATGTGAGTTAAAAACATGATTTTAAGAATTAAATCATTTTGTGCACGATCTTTAAAAGTAAATGTATGCAGAGCTTTACTTTGAAGAAGGTGGAAGTTTTCCTTTTGTAAACTTGTGGTGCATTTCCTCTGGGATGCACCGCAGGCTTCATTTCTTGACTCTTGAATATTGTAATATTTTCTTGGTTATTTAGGCCTGAGAAACTAAGACGCACTGAAATGCAAAATTGGTCAGCATTCATTAGAGTTTTGTTCAACGGCAAGGAAGTGTCAAGAACAGTAGTCAAGTGAGTGGCACAGCAGCGGGGTTTTGAGTAATTACAACGAACTCTATATGATAGAATCTCGCTTTGAATAACGTGAGTCATAATCACCTTGCCCTTCAAGGGGTAAACCCGACAAGCGATATTCAGTGTCGCTTGTTGGCTTGTTAGGGTAATACCCTAACAACTGATGACTCGAGGCTGTGTTCATCAGCGACGTGAGAAACATTAAAGGGTGATTACAAAATTTTAACGCTTGTTCAGTGGACACAAATGTAAAGGTTGTTCATGGCTCTACGAAAAAGACGTATCAGAGGTATATGACCATTTAGTTGTTTCATAAATATCGAGAAGTTACCGTAACGCTGAAATTTCTAAAAAGAATTTATCTGCGTTAGTTGTAGCGACATCGGCACAGCAGTAAACCCAAGAATGGCGATACGTCTTTCACTCCTTGGAAGGCCATAATTATGACTTTGTAGGACGAAAGGGATATTAATTGGATTAAAAAACATGGGATGTGGCCCTTTGACCTAATCTACTACAATGGCTGATGGAAATGCGAACCTGGAGCTTGGTGTTTGTTTATTCGGATGGTCCCTTTCCCATTCCAATAGGGAGTCTCCATCTACGCCTTTAGTTTTGCGTATTACCAGGGGTTTAAAGTGTATTGCACTTTATGCAACGCACAGTAAATGTACAAAATATGTCACTCAAGGGATGTAAACAGTTATTGCATTCTCGTTCAGTCGTTCGACAATGACTCAATACAATCCACTTGCTCTCGCTTCACAAACCAGTGGAGATTTGTTGAATTATGTCTTCTAGTTACATGATACCTATGAGTGATAATTATTATTGTGTCAAGTCTTCTAGCTCTAAGGTACCGGCTAATGGACACTGTACCAAGAAATCAAATCAACTTAACTGAAATCAAACATTGGCTTTTGGGGCGGGGATGGAGGGGGCAAACCCTAGTTCCTCGGGAAAAACCCCTCGGAAAAGAGAAGAGAAGAGTACCAACAAACTCAACCCAACCCATTCACATTGGTGGGAGGTGAGATGGCCCAGTGGCTCTCACCACTGGGCCATCCCTGCTTCTCATCAGTATCGTAGATTTCAGCATTGTCATGAAATGAAACCCCGGGGACAGGGGATGCTCGTCGTACCTTTTAGGGGTTAAAAAAAAGCGGTTTTGTTTCCTCTTAGGGTGTTCAGCCTCAAAAAGGTCCACGTCGGGAGCTTTAGCGGCACCTCTTAGGGTATTGAGCCGTAAAATTATGACAGGAGACATTTGACAATAGGCCTTTTTCGGTATATTAAAATTCAGTTTGCTAGTGAGGCAGTGAGGACAAAGACAAAGGAAAGTGGACAATATGCCAATATTTTTCACATTCATGACAGGAATGAAGCTTGACCATGCAATATGCGAAACCGGACATTTGTTCACAAAAGGCGAACGATTTGGTTTTATATATGTTTACAGGAGACTTTCGAGTGACTTTACAATTCACTTTGGTGAAATACACAACATACGGATTGTTCAGTGGCCAGAGAACATCAAACTGCAGGTAACAAGCCCCTTCCCCAAGACAATGCAATGTTTAAACTATTCTAGTCTTCCTGTCTGAGTACTAGTTTGGAAAAAAAAAAAACACTGTTGGACGATGAACATTTTACACACTTCGCAACAGTAAATAAGTCATTACTGATTTAAGGACGTTCGCGCCCATTGCTACTGCGCATCTTTTCGCACATGTCACGCACACGTCATGCATCGTAGACCACGCAGGTAAACACGATGCTAAAGACGCAAACATTTTCCACAAGAATGGAACATGAAAGTATGTGGTATCATGGGATAGCTGTGGACCCAGGTCTTCTCGGAAATGTCACGCAATGGCGTGACAGTGCGGATAGACAATCGCTTTGAGAACTTCGCAGCGATTTTACTGTCTTGAATGCTCGGTGACCCCCATTTTTCTTTCCTTAGATCACTTCCTTTCTTGATTTTGTCCATTTTAACAAAAAACAAAAAAAATCTGTACGTGAGAAGTTACAAATATTTGGCCTTTTATGCTCTCGCGCGACCGAAGTTTTCTTTCTTAGACTAATATGTATCGTTTTTCAACGTCTATTTCACCTTAGAAAAAGACATCAGCTGCAAAGGTTAATTTAGTTATATTAGTTATGTTGAACTGAGTACGTTTACCTGATCTAAATTTCACTCATGTAGCTTTTTTATTGCTGACAGTTGTAAGCTGAGTTCGTCTTAAAGTAACGCTATCTTCTAAAAATGCACCTCATGATCTCGAAAACGAGCACGGTGACCCCCCATTTTTTTTGCCTTTTTGACAAAAGTAGATCATTACCTTTCTGCGTGACAAGTTTAAAAAAATCTGTACGTGGGAACGTTTTGGGCGCGAACGTCCTTAAATTTCCAAACTAGCTTAAAACTGACATTAACAATGAAAGTAAATCAAGTCAAATGTAGGCTTTTGAGGAGAGGGTAAAACCGGAGTACGCGGAGAAAAAGCTCCCGCCTACATTGGCGGGAGGCAAGTGCTCTAACAAGTTCGCCAAGTTATTTTACTCGCTTCCTCTGTAGATAATGGAATCTGGCATTCAAAACAAGCTTGTGGCAGAGTTGTATTTACCGATTCCTGAGCCAAGTCACTTGTCAGGCAGAATCGAGCTGGAGTCCTTTGACTTCAGTAGTGATCAACAAGTGTTTTACAAACACGACGGTGTAGGAAGCGGTGAGTGATTAAGGCTTTATCAAAGGGTTTGATAGCTTTTTCCATAACCAGCTGGCGATATTGGACTGCAGCAGGAACCCTAATAGTCCATTTCCAAGTTTTTGCATGCCTCAGTTTCAAAGCGAGTCCTGGTGCTCAACCATTCAAATGGAAATGAGTTGCAAATCAAACTCATTTCCATTTCAATAGTTGAGCACCAAGACTAACTTCGAAACCGAGACAAACAGCAACTCGGAAATGGCCTATTCGGGAACCTGCTCGTAGGCTTAACAGACACTGGTAGGAGGCCCCATATAGGCTGTGGTAGACCGCCGGTGACCGTCTTTTATTGAGACCTGGCTTGATAAGGAGTATACAATCCGAAATATTTAAATCTCGAGAACAGATAGTTAAATCCATAATCATCTCTTGCACCATATGTGGTGAAACTGTCTAAAACCATCCCTCAAAGTATTTCTCTGAGGTTTTCATTTTTTAAATAAATCCCAATAAATCGATTGCAAAACAGGATCTGACCAAAAAAAAAATTAAGGAAAATGGTTTTTGAAAAACAACAACAACGACGACGAAGTAAAACATTTGTTCCGTCTTTCATGTCCCTGCTGTCCTTCCGTTGGTCATAAGTAGGAAGGAATCAAAATGCTATTATAGAGCGGTTTTCAAATGAGTGTCGTAAAACCAAAACCAAAGTAATTACTTTGGCCAATCAAAAAGGACGGAGACAATCCAGTAAGCCAATCAAAACTCGAAGTAATTACACGTAGCCGACACAAAGCGCGGGAGAATGTGCACGCGCGAGCCACAATTGGTTTTGGTTTCACTTCTGACTGGTTGAAAAAATGGCGCGAGAACTTTGAACCAATCACTGAG
>JALIRR010000082.1:102500-105000 GCA_023091755.1 Montipora sp. Colony 1 RG-2022 | reverse complement strand
GTTTTCAGGGATTTTCTCGCAACTGTCGTCGTCTTCCTTGTTTTTGCTTCCTTGTCACTAACACACATGTCCAGCAATGTACGTAGTGAGATGCGCTCCGATTTTGATAATCTTCGCCAAGTGGCCCGATTCTCTTCTCCCCAACTTCGACAGGACTCTTGTCGAGGAATACAGAGATTAACGTCCAAGTGTCCCCTGAACTCGGCTACTCTTGTAAAGATAAACAGTTGCATTTACCCTAACTAATTAACGTACCTTGTTCTTAAAAGCAGGTAGCAAGTGCATATTGTTCAAGGGAAACTTGGCGAGAGATATTGAAAATGGGATCGATCTCGTTTGAGCACCAACTATCGAGTATTATTAAATTCTCAACCTCGGATAATGCATTTCGCGTGCTCTGATTGGTTCACTCAATCTCGGTTATCAGCTCTTATACCTTAGTTTGACCTTATATGGTAAATGATTCCGCTAAGAGTTGCTAAGCTAAAAATTTCTTCCCCGGAAAGCGACATTTCTCTCTGAATAAAGCCAAAATAGAAAAAAAACTTTTTTTGTGGAAAGTTTGGATAAATTCCGACGTCTAGAAGTACGCGAAAAGGCAAGAAATGTTTTTGCGACGAGCAAACGGCCCTGTGATTGCTCATATTACTTCTGAATGTCTGGCTATTATGGGTTTACCCGGACAGGGTGTGGCCCTGTAATCTCACGCAAACGCACTTACGTGACTTAGCTAAACTATCTTCGACTACCACTAAACCATTTGGCCTCGCAAATCATAAATGATGTTAGTTGCAAAGCCAATCCTGGGCAAAGCTAGTCCATAGTTAATCCCGGGCAAATTATCATGCACCGTTTCACCAGGGCTCAGCCCGAGATCATCTCTGAAACTTACTCCTACCATCAAATTGGCCTAGCCGTGGAGCCTTATCTTGTAAACATCCTTTTGAGAGTAAGTAAGCATTTCAGTTTCACACATAGCTTTTCGTCCAAGTCAGTAGAAGCGAGTCTTGAGAAACAGACACCTGGTTATTAATAATTATTGATTCAACCTATTTGGCCATTCATGCCAACCTGACCCGAACGATCTTACAGTATTTCATCGATTTGCGAAAGTTGTAATTTATTGTGAAAGCCTTTCGAAAGATTCGGCCTAAATCTGCGTCCTCTCGCTGTCTTTAGTGCTTAACTTCAAGTTGCAGAATTCGCTCCAATAAATTCCAGAAGATAGAAATTGTGTATGTAAGACTTGATTTAATTTTAACACCATCTTTTATCACGGATCACAGGCGTATGAAAAAAGGCTGCGGGGAGAGCAAGATGAAGAAGAAACAGATGGTGAAATATTTTCGCACAAAACCGTTGTTACAAAGTTTTTGAACAAGGTATTGAGAAAGTTTTGGGATAATGGTTACTTAAACAATAGAGGACGTTTTCTGTGTTTCCATAGCCTCATCTTAACACGAAGGGGAGTTGGGTGAATTCGAGACACTTATGCGAAACCGAGACGTGGTCGAGGATTTGCATAACTGGCGAACTGAAGGGTGAATTGCCTGCTTTTCTAAGAAAGTGTTACAACTTTGTATATTTTATCAAAGCTGCTGTTCTAGCAACGTTTTTCCTGTGTTCCGTTGTTCGTTATACTGTAACTTGATATATGCATGGTAAAGCGCATGCATTGATTGCTTTTTCTCCCGCATAGATTCGAGATGATGTCACTCAGCGTTCTCTGATAGCCAAACGACAAGTCGAGTTGAAGGATATGATCATTGAGGATGAAGTTCCTAATATCGGGTAGGCCGCATCTGCTTTTGTATGGCTCAAGGTTCTTGTCCAGGAGTCAGAGCATTGCTTATTTTTCGGTGTCATACGGTGATAATGGTCTGATAGAAAGCCTTTCTGGCTTTGCGTCTGGAAGCGTCACTTTGAGGACAATCGGAAACAGAATTCATTGCTCAGAGAATAAGAGTTGCTGAAGAGCAAGTATAGGGTCAGAACTGTTTAGAATAAAAACTGTTGACTCGCTTTTTTCACAGGATTTGGCCTTTTAACAATTTCAAACTAAAGTTCCTGTGTTGCCTATGAGCGGTTTACACTGACTTTTTGGGATGAAAGCAAATTGTTTTTTTTTAGACTCAGATAGAGAAAACTAGAGTTCCAATGTCTTGTTAGTGGTGTCAATTATTTAATTAGTGGGTGAGATTTTTGTAATATCCAGAATCGACCTCAGCTGATTCCATGCAAAAGCCTCTTCTTTGATTATACGCATGTCTTTCACTTAACGTATTAAAACAATTGTGTGATTAGATGTAATTTCTAGTAACGTTGCTTGAGGAGCACAACGCGGAAAAGAAAATCGAGCGGCTGTACTGTTGCCGTTTTGTGAAGATTTGTGAATTAGCTGTCTTCCGCGTTGTTGTTTATATGTAGGTTGCAATGAGTACCGAAATTAACAATAAGCTGGTGGTCATTGGGAAACACATTTGGTGATGAGAACCTTCTT